>CANXYI011285906.1:0-10528 GCA_948208565.1 Hura crepitans | reverse complement strand
CTAAAAACTTTTGAAGGACCTAGTTAGCTGTAAATAAGCTCAATGATAAGTCTATTCACTATATCATATGATGTATGTGTTAAATTGTGAGTTGAAGTGTGTAATTAATGCATAAAACTAATATTTGATGTTATGTAATGGCATGTAATGACTTATAATGTATTATAGCTATTAAGTAGAATGTGGGGTGTGTTATTTGATGCTTTGGATGATTAAAAGGTAATAGAAGTGTGCATATTACATGTTGGTCTAAATTTCCTAGTGTGAGGGTTTGCTTGATATGTTGTCAAAATGATATAATAATGGATAGAATTGGTTATTTATATGTTGTAAAGGCAATATGAATTATGTTTATGTATGATGTTTGAGCCATGTGATACCTTAAGACTAATGTGATGTTTGTATGACTTTATGGGATATATAAACATGTATGAGTAAGTAGACATAAGAAATACATGATATTGCTATGTGTTGTAATGTTTAAAGGCATGATTGAATGAGTTGCTTGAGTAGGCTATCGCAGCAAAAACTTATATGTCTTCAAGTATATATTGTTGTCATCTAAATGGTAATAATTTGAATTGGTGTGAATATAATGTAAATGTTGAATAAATATAATGCTTATGTTTCTCTTTAAGATGACATAATACAAAGATAGTGCCTTGTATATCATAATGTTTTGTTATGGACACTATTGGATGCCAAGTTTTACAATATGCTCATAAATTAATCTAAGTTAGATGTAAGATTGATTATTTTGTGATTGTAATTATAATAGACTAGAATTTTTATAAGATGGATTTATATGGTTGAATAGCCTAAAACTTGTTTTGCAAATAATGTTCATAAGCCTAGTCGATAAAGTGTGATGAATAAGGAAATGTATACAAGGAATTATGCACGTGATAAATGATGAATGACAAAACAATCAAGATGTCAATGAGAAACACATGATGATCTATATATGATTAAGTAATTAAGGAACTTAATCTTTCCTTTAAATTTATTTATTGACCTAATATATAATATAACTTACATAAGCTATTTTAAGAAGGTAAAACCAAATGTAGAAAGGTGATGGCCCATATATGTAGTCAACCTAGCATAGATAGGTTGATCAGTTAATTAAAGAGATTAGCAGCTATTAAGGCACTTTAGTGCTACTGATCTACAGGTTATTATGTTAGGCACTTCAATGCTATTGACCTATGGGTCAATGTGTTAGGCAGTTCGGTGCTACTGGTGTAAGGGTAACTATTTTATGGTTGATGGACCATTGTATATGCCTTTTAGCTATAATTTGAGGTAAGATGTATGAGCTATTATTGGAGACCTATAAGCCACTATTTGAGACTTTAATGGTCACTAATTCTCATTATCCAATTATGGGTAGATGTATTTTATATGTAGGCAAATTAGTTAAATCAAATTATCATGTAATACTAGATATACTAACATACGAAACAATGAGATCTCAATTTGTGTATATGCTATAAACATGTATGTATAAACAATACATTAGTGACTACAAACATGCATGTATTCTTTTAATGAAAAATTACATGGTATGATAGAAATATGCCTGATAAAAGTGATGTATGCTATATTGAATACACCATTAATCTTTATGCTTAGTGTATCATTGTATTTGTAGTGCATAGGTTAAAGAATATAGATAAAATCTAAAGCATTGAGTAGTTGTGTAGATTAAGATACAACTCTTCTTTTAGTTATTTTGATTTCCTTTGTGTAAATTATGAGATGTCATGAATGTAGTGCATTCATTTGTTATACAAAGGGGATTTAGGCATTAACTAGTATTTTGAAATGTATGTAACCTTTAACTAAAAAACTTTACTTTTGTAATGTACATAAAAAAAACTATTTATATTGGATTTATCATGTTTCTACATTTAAAATAAATGCATGTGGGAAATATTATGTTGCAATTTTGAGTGGATTAGAAGGATCCAATTTTATTGTATTGATGTTGAATGAGTTTTTAGAAGGGTTTTTGAGGTTATAGGTACTATTCATTTTTGGGAATCATCATCTCAGTACTAACATGATGATTCCCTAATTATTTTAATCCTTTAAAATGGTTTTCATCAAGTAAACATTTTAATGGTTTATATATGATCAAATGCTTTCATAAGGTTTTAATTTATACGAGTTTTTTAGTAAATTAAGTTTGGATATCAATATGTGCATTGCTTCTTATTCAAGTCCAATCATTGAAATGGGTAAAAGGTGTCACCTTTAGTGGTATTAGAGTTTGGTTAAGGCATTCCTTAGTGCATTAAAGTCACTTATAAGAGCTTAGAGTCTAAAATTATGCATCCCATAGTTAGACACTATTAAGGCTTATGATTTATATCTTTCTCTTATAGATTAAAGATGAGCAAATCTACACCCCAATGGGGTATTGATAAAATGGAAGCCACACACCAACCATATTTAATAAGCCTTTTAATGCTAGAACATTAAATCCCAGTGCTGCACGACAAGCTATTTAGTTACAACCTACCTTGTTATAGCAAATGATTGAACTCTTAAGACAACATATTTCAATTATTGTTCCACCTCTACTAGTACTGCAATGACTTGTGCCATAAAATTTTCAAAAGGCATATTTAGAGTGGACCAAGAAGATTGAAGCTAAAAACTTATTTGGTGAAGGTCTAGATGATCCTATTAAGGTAGAATATTAGCTGGAGAGAATAGTCTAGATTATACAGTAGCTAAGGTGTACTCTTAAGGAATATATGATATGTGTAACCTCTTTATTGCAAGAAAAAGCATTCAACTAATGGGATGCCCTTATAGAACATAATGTAGTTGAAAGCCTAACATGGAATTTCTTTTTAGTAGAGTTTAAGAAAGAATGTCTTACTGAGTATTACATAGATAAGAGGAGATGAGTTTATTGACTTGAATTAGAGAAATAGACTTGAGTATAAGAAGGATTTTGCCAAGTTGAGCTAGTATGCTAAAGAAATTGTTGCCATAAAGCCAAATAGGTCTAAATAGTTTAAGAAAGGGCTCAATATTGATATCAACCTTGTGGTAGCCCTAATGAAGATAAGGGACTTATTATCTTTAGTTGTAGCATGTCATATAGTGGAAAGATTTAGAAGGAGAGGAGAGAGGTCTTTTTGAAAAAGAGGCCATTTGGGCAAGGTTAAGCTCGTGCAACTCCTACTTCACAAAAAAATGTAGAAAAGGGATTAGCCTAGACCATAGCAATCCCAAAGGCAAGATCAAACCCAAAAATCCATTTAGAGTTTAAGAGTAGTGTTTAAGTAGTAGACATAAGTAGCTAAGGCTTTAGCTTCTATAGCCAGAGGTGCACTAGCAAAAAAGTTTGAATATTATGTCAAGTGTGACAAGGGTGTTTATTGCAAGATTATACTAAAAGCATGCTATAGGTGTGGTTCCAAAGGCCATTTTCAAAAGGATTGTCCTAATAATCCTAGAGTGCCTATACAAATGCAAGATTCATCCCTAGTTGAGTTTAAAGATTAGTAGAGAGATAATAGTGATAGAGTTAGAAGAGATTAAGGGATAAGGTTGAGATCATAGATATATCTAAGAGAAAAGTATTAACTAGGTAGTTTGTTATTTGAGTAAGTGAATATGTTAATTCTCTAGAACTTATTGCTACTACTTTCTACCTCTTTAATCTACCTATTTTATCTTTCATAGATCTAGATTTCACTTATTCATACATATGCACTAAAAGTGTAAGATAATTATAGTCAAAATAACTTGATATAGATATCGTGGTTAGAAATTTGATAGGGTAACATGTGATAGTTTATAGAGTTCATAAAAAATGTCTTTTTTCAATTTAAGGACATGTGTTTTCTACTGATCTTATCGAGCTACCATTTGATGAGTTTGATTTGATCTTAGGCATGGAATAGTAGTCCAAACATCGTGTGGTGATAGATTGCTAAGATAAGAGGATTTCCCTTCCTACAATGGTTGGGGAAAAGATTGTGGTTATGGGAAAAACCTTAAGCTTTATGCTTAATGTCATTTTAGTAATTACTGCTATGTGGATGATAATAAAAGGTTGTAAAGCCTATTTAGCTCATATGTATGACTCTAAAATTTGATATGAGTTAGATAATAGTAGTATCAAAATTTTTAATTGCGTTTCTTGAGGAGTTACTAGGATTACCACTAGTAAAAGAACTATAGTTTGGGATAGAAGTTCTACTTAATGTGACATCGATGTCTTTAGCTCCTTATAGAATGCCACTTATAGAGTTGAAATAATTAATGATGCCATTGTAAGAACTGCTTTATATGGGTTTCATAAGACTGAATGTATCACCACAGGGACTGTTGGTCTTGTATATGAATAAGAAAGATGGTTCCTTGAGATTGTTTTTAGACTATAAACAACTAAATAAGGAGACAATTAAGAACAAGTATCTATTGCCTCATATAAATGATTTGTTTGATCAGCTCAAAGGAGTAAGTGTTTTCTCTAAGATTGACTTGAGATCTAAGTAATAGTAGTTGAGAGAAATAGATATTGGTAAGATAGCCTATAAAAATAGATATGGACATTATGGGTTTTTGGTAATGCCATTTTGGTTTACCAATGCCTTAACGGCTTTTATATACTTGTTGAACAAACTCTTTAAACCATTTATGGATTAGTTCATTGTGGTTTTTATTGATGACATCCTAGTATATTCTAAGAATAGACGTGGTCATGAACAACATCTCAAGATAGCATTATAGATGTTGAGAGATGAGAAGCTTTATGTCAAACTTAACAAGTGTGAGTTTTTGCTTAATGAAGTGACATTTTTAGGATACATATCATTGACTAAAGGCATTAGAGTTAAACCCAACAAGATTAAAGTAGTTATAGAGTGAAAGCCACCTAGAAACATAATAGAGATTAGGAGTTTCTTATGGTTAGGTAGATATTATTGGTGTTTTGTAATTGTAACATTGATAACATGCCTCCCTTTTATTTCTTGGTTGCTTTTGGAGTCAAACTCACTTGACTTTGACTAGGGGATTTTTTCTTTTGGAGATAATTTATCTTTTTTTGCTCAAAATTGTCTTTCATTGCATAAGTTGCTGATACTAAAGATGAGAATTCTCTGATTTTCATTATTGTTACCTATCTCTTAATGTCATTGTTTAACCCTTTCACAAATCATTTACACCTCTCTGCTTTTGTCAGCATGATTTCTTTTGCATAGCAGCTGCATCTAGCAAAATCGTTTTCATGTTAAGAAATGGATTTATCTCCTTATTTCATATCAAGGAACTCCTATCTCTTCTTTTCAAGGTAATGTTCTATGATATATTTCTTCGTAAAATCTTCTAGGAAGAATTCCCAAGTCATGTCTCCTTATGTCTTCCTTTCATTTACCATTTCCCAATTTCTATAAGCTTCAGCTTGGTGTAAAGATATAATGAATACCATATTTTCTTTGGGGGTGCATTTCAATTACTAAAGTATTCTAATAGTTCTTTCTAACCAATATTCTGCTATAGTTAGGTCATCATATTCTGCCTCTAGGAAATCCTCAGCCCTAATTTTCTTTACCCTTTTTAAATATGTTTTCTAGATGGCTTATGATATTCATGGCTAAACTAGTGGTGAAGATGGAGCAGTAGCAACTATACCCTGCCTTAGGAGATCAACCATTTGTTGGAGTATTCTTGGTTGTGTTTGAGTTGCTTGTCTCACATTTTCTAGTATTTGTGCTTTAGCCCTTATGGGCTATGTCACTATAGTCAGTGTATGGCATTCAACTTTATCTCTTACCACTTAGTTTTGTGGTCTGGCTCATCATCAATCTATAAAAAAAATAACACTTATAATCCTTAAGCAGTGCATACATATAACATACCACTTAAATCCAATAGCACTCATAGATAATGTTACGTTCCAAGGATCGAATAAACTTCATCTAATACCACCATATTTGACACACTTTACTCGATCCAATTATTGGACCTAGATAATAGATGACATACCATCTTATATATCTTAACATCAACTTATTACCCTTTATTGATTTTTTAATCTTTCCATTTACATCTCATATGTACACCTATCTTTTATTATAGTTATCAAGTCATTATGTAAGTATAATAAGTCCACTAATCGATTTAACAAAAATCTAGCAAAATAATAGCTGATCAATAACACTATCCAATAAAACCCTATGAAAATAAAAAAAAATTTATATCATTTCATAATTAACCCATATCATTAAATCCATTTGATCCTTTGGATCAAATCACTATCCCACACACATGTAACATTCACAAAATGTCATAATCAAAAATATATTCACTTTATTTGTATTACAACATACCAGTTTATTTAAGCATTCATATTGTTATGATACAAGTTCAAGTACATACATATATTAACATACATAGTTTTTGCCCACTCTATTAAATATATAAATGAGTGCTAGACTATTCATAACTATAAATAATATGATAGAAATACTAGAGATAAAGATCATTGATATGCACTACTTTGCTTGAGGTTGCTAACTTGACCTATTATCTACTACTTATGCATCGCAAACAACGATATGCTAAGCATAATGCTTAGTGGTATATTAAATGAAATGTGCATTATATATGTTTTTTGTTTTAATAATGATCACACACTTAATGCTCATTCACACAATGCATTGAATGATCATGCAATATCACATTTAAATATTCAGGGCATGTTTTAGTATTTTGTACTTTGCCTTTTAATTATATAGTTCCTCAAATATTTTGTTATTCCATATTTGTAATGTTACTTATCTAGTCTTTATTGAATTTAATTCTAATCATCTATCTATTATCCTTAATTGATTAAGGAGGTGGTTATTTCTATTGTTATTCTACTTAGATTATAGTGCCCACTATCCTATTTATTTGCATGTCTTTCATTATAGGTTTAATTTACTTATGCTTAACCTACAAAACCCAATATATGACCACATCATTTCTTTAATTACATTTAATTTAGTTTTTAGTTAGCAAATTTCCTTACATGACAATAGTATTAAACTCTTGTTACATTCTTTAAACACACATTAACTATTCAATTTCATGGTTATCTCTTCTTAGTTATTTATGCTCCTTTAGTCAGTCTTAGTTTATTTACCTATTTTTTAGCCAATACTTAAAAGACATACCCCTGATACTAGATAATGGGATGTATAGGTTATGTAGTAACCTATATTTTTGGACTAACTTTACTACTATACTAGTATTATACATAGTTGATTATGGAGTAGCCCTATACTCATGGAGCACTATCCAGATTAGAAGAGATAAAACTTCATGGACTTAAGGTAAAGGCATAAAATGGTCTTAGAGTATCAGAGAGAGTTTACTTAACTTAGTAGGTATGCTAAGGTAGTTGTTCCTGCAGAAGAAGAGCACTACAAGAAGTTTGAGATGGGGTAAACTATGACATTATGCTCTAGATTCTCCCCATGAGGTTTAAAGATTTTTTCGCTCTAGTCGCAGTGTAACAACTCAAAAATCCCAACTTTAATCAATAGTACTTCCCGAGAAGAATAGTGCTTCTCGAAATTCGAGTTGTATTAAGCATAGCGATATGGAGTATTAATTACAAGTGAATTTTGGGTAAAGTTTGAAGCCAATCTGAAGTTGTTTGGATGGTTAAAAATAGTAATTAAGATTTTACGGTAGTGCCTATGAATAGTGATCTAGGCAATGCTGAATCATAAAAAAAATAAAAAGTTTTCTTAAAGTAACATGAAAATGTTACAAACTAATACTCAAATATTGCAAAGAGTCTAATGGCTTTGGAATCAAAATTTTTTGAGTTTGAGAACTATTTTTACCCAAAATTTAGGGCATAAAATGTATTAAATTTTTAGGTTATTGCCGTAGTTTGGGCTTGAAATTTTGGGAGGATTTAGGGCTCAGATTGATGGAATTTTGGCAATAAAAATAGGGGAAAACTGACACTTCTATCAATTATAACAAATTTTTGAAAGAGGGGAAATTTAATATTTTTAAAACTATAAATAGGATGGAAATTTTATTTCCATTTATTTCCCTTCCAAGCCTCACAAACATTTCTATCCATTACCCCTTGAGGCAAAACCATCTCCTCCCCCCTCTCTCCCTTTGATTTCTTTCATTCCTTTAATACCTAGACTAAAATCTTATACTTGATTTGAAAGGTGTTATGAGACGAGTCCACGAACACCAAAATCATAAAAAACAACATAGTATTTCTGGAGAAAAATTGAGATATTCCCAAGGTGAATAGTAACCTCCTAACACTTGAGTTTTTTCTGCTATTTTTATTTTTCATAGGTTTCTAGGTTGTCATAGAGATAATACCTAAGGTCAAAATAATTTTTTAACTTTTATATTATTTTATATTAATTTTTAGTTTTTGTACCCTATTGTATTAGTAGGTGATATGTAGACCTAAGCCTCCCAAGGTAAGGAGAAAGCTTAAGCTAACTTCAGGCATCCTGTATGACCTTACTTGGTATGTGTAATCACCTTAAATTGTGTAAAATTTCATTAAAAGTGTTATGTGCATTTACATCCATAATAATAATCAATGAAATTAAATGCCTAAAAATATAATAAATGCTATAATTAGAATTTATGATGAAAGAGATTATGCATGCATAAAATATGATTATTTGGTCTAATTATAAGTGATGGTATTGTAAAAATGTTAGTATTAATCTCATAAATACAATATGCGGGTTGAAAACCGAGTATGCCATGGTTATGTGCTGTGTGCCTAAGAATGTGTGCATATTGTTATGCATGATTTAAACATGTGCAATGGATGTAAAATATAGTAGAATGCCATGGAATGACTTGATAGTTAAGTGTGTGACATTATGCCTACTTGAACTGAAAAGTGTGCTATTATATGTGTGAATATTTTTGTCGAATAGAACGTAATGTATGTGCATTGAATGAGACATGCTAATATGCTCAAAATGCATGATGAGGTAATGTATAACCATTTGAATATAAATATTAGAGAATGGCAAAAAATGATTGTTTGAATTGATATTTGGGTTTTGATCAGCATAACAATATGTTGTTGTGTTGTGATGCCATTAAACCTAGGAAATGAGTCCTATGGATGGTAATGGACATCAATAAACCTAAATTGGCCAAGAGTATATATATAAGCCATACAAAGGTGCAATGATGCCAATGGTGATTTTAAGCAAAAATAATAGTATAAAAAATTAAATTGGTTAATTTGACGCATATTAACGTGTTTAATGATGCCTTTATTGTTAATCAATCTAGTGTGGATAGGTTGATTGATTAACTAGGACTTTTAGCAGCTACTAGTATACCTTCGGGTATGAGACCTATAGGTCATTTATTTATATACCGACAGGCATGAGAGCCTATAGGCCTAAGTATATGCATCTAAGGATGTGAATGCCTTTAGGCCTAAGATTACATACCTAAGAGTATGAAGTCCTTCATGCCTAAGTGTTTTGCATCTATAGATGTGAAAGCTTTCGGGCCTAAGTATACGTACCTATAGGTACGAGTGCCTTTAAGCCTAAGTAATTCCATTGTTCAGTCTTGGTTAGTTGTCTTATTAATATAGGCATAAGTAAAACAAATCAAAATGAAAAAAAGTGCATAAATTAGAATTAAATGTCAAATGACATTAATATGGGATAAATGGACATAGGGAGGCTGAATAACATAAAACTAATTTTAAGGTGTCTAGATATGATTATTATCTTCCATATAGCTATAAATTGTGTAATTATTATTAAGACATGGAAATGAGTATATGAATGAATAAGGGCATTTATGACCCGAAAAACATATATGGCATTATCCCTTGAATACATATTTATGGTATGGTATCTTACAAGCTTTTACGATGATGATATGACATATGTTATGCATTATAGCCTATAAATTGTTATTATATGATGTTTGTGATATTCGGCATTTTGATACCTAGCGGCATGATTATTGCATGAAATGTGTGTGTTTGCATATAAGACACCAAAATTACTTGTTTATGATATTAAATTTGAAAATGGCTTGTGCGTATATATATGGGCATGTTAAAACTAACCTTTTTAAAAGTTAAAGTTATTAAACTACTTAGCAAAAGCTTAGCACAATGCTTGTTTTGCGATGCATAGGTAATAGGGTAGTAATTAGAGCCAAAGCTTTTGCATATCAGAAGACACAAAGATAACCCTTGTGTTGGTATGTTTGTACTTTTTATATTGTGATGTAAATGTAATGGGATAATAGTTAGTGTGCTCTTGTAATCCTAGAGGGATTGGGTTTAATCTTCATTTTGTAGTGGGTTTTTGTCCTCAAATATTATAACTATTGATTTTGCTTTTCTGCATCTCACATGTTTATGTGTTGATTAATCTGTTTGCATGTTAGAATGTTAACTGTGGAGAGCTTAAGGCTTATTGTGATTTGTGTTGTAATTAGAGGGTCAAAAAGACCTATTGTGTTGTAAGTGAGA
>CANXYI011285853.1:0-10365 GCA_948208565.1 Hura crepitans | reverse complement strand
GTTTAGGTGCAATGTCTTGCGACACTAGCTAAACTAAATTACCTTCGAGTGCAACATCTTGCAGCACTACTCAAGTTCGGATACAATGTCTTAGAGTACTACCTGAACCAAATTACCTTCAGGTGCAACATCTTGTAGCACTACCCGAGTTTAAGTGCAATGTCTCATAGCACTGCCTAAAGCAAATCAAATACGGGTGCAATATCTCTAGCACTGCCCAGACCCCCATCAACTTTGATAACAATGATTCTTACAAAAGGATCACCCCATAAGGTATGTGTCTCTTTCTTTTCCAAACTTTGGGTCACCTCACACACTCTGTAGTCACCTCCCCAAAGTTGGGGGCAACAATAGACACTAGGTCTCTAGGGCTCTTATGTTTGGTTTGCCTAATGATGATGAAAAGAACAAAAATCCTAATAAATAGGGTTTTAACATCTATCAAAGATCTCAAAATTTTCTTAAAAAAAACCCATCAAAATGGCCATTTTCGTAAGGAAAACGTCTATTTTCATAGGGAAACAACTATTTTCGGGCCAAAATAGCCATTCTGCCTGCCAAAATGACCATTTTTATCGCAAAATAGCCATTTTTGCATTCAAAACTCTATTTTTCCTACCAAAATGATCATTTTGACCAAAAAATAGCTGTTTCCACCTAAAAATGACCGTTTCTACCTCAAGAAGTGTGTATAAAAACAAAATTCATTTTTTCAAAAAGAGGTTGGTTTTTTTTAGGAAAAAGACACCAAAAAGCAAAAATACACTCTTAAAACACCATTTTTTTGAGATTTTTAAAGATTTAGTTTTGGTTTTTCAGTTCGATCAAGATCTTTTCTGAAGGCAAATATACTCGGTGTGCCAATCGACCCTTTTTTCTACTATTTTCATTTTTCTTTCTACCTTATCCATCTACTAGTTAGATTTGATAATTTTATTTACGTGATTATTCAATTTTATTTTATTTTATCCCATCTATTTATTTTTGCTCGCATACTAATATTTTATTTTTATTGTGATGCTAGTTATTTGATTTATTGGGACCTAATTGTTATTTTTTTATTGCTTTCTAAAATCCCAATGAAGTAACCTTTTTACAACCTTTTATTTTTTGCTGTCTATTTTATTCTGTGCTCTGTGTGTTCTTCTGATGATTCCCTTATTTATCACTTATTTTAGTTAGATTGTATTTTAGGTACTCTAAAATGTAATTTTATTTTTATTATTTACTCAGTTAGGATGTATTTTAGGTAATTGCCATGTAATATATTTTTATTGTCAAATTATTTCCCTGTATATTCTATGAATGCTGTAATAAGTAGAAAATGATTTTTTGCACATTGGAAAAATAATCGAAACATTTTTTATTCAATTAATTGGTGTTTTGCTAATAAAATGGGTTTTGATTTTCCTTAATAAAAGTCACAATAATAAAAAATGATTTTCTAAAATTGACATGCGAGAACCAAAATACCTAAGATAATTAATCACCTGATTTTATGTATGATATTTTCAATTTTAATCTCGATATATTCTGTAAACGCCACATTAGGTAGAAAATGAGTTTTACACATTGAAAAGAAATAATAATCAAAATCATTTTATACCTAATTAATTGGTGCTTGGTTAATAAACAAGTTTATGTGAATACATGATTTATTTTAATTGTAAAATGCTGCTTGAGAAAAAGAATAATGTTATAAATTCAAATCAAATTTTTGTATTAACTTAAGGTATAAATAAGAGTAGGGTTCTGAACCGCTCTAGTTTTGGCCCTATAAGGTATTTCTCGACTTCAGTCGAGTGGTGACTCCTACCTTATGATGCCCAACTCACTTTTCCTAGGCTAATCAAATAGGAGTGGCTCAAGATTCCTCTAGTTTCTTTCTTATCTTTCGAGACTCGATAAGTGAGGCTTAGGTAAAGTCTTTAGCTATTTTATTTTGACCGACCTAAAGAAAGAAAGGGATATGAACACCTACTCTTATAATCAAATTAAGGATTACATAGAATCACCTCACTTGAGTTCAATCCTTGGAGATTATAGGTTCATGAAAATAATAGGAATATATACAATGAGGGGCCTTAGATCTTACCCTTGGAAGTAGACTTTAAGCAACAATGTAAAAGGTAGTGGTTTAAAAGAGATTGTATTTTAAGTGTTAGCTATTAGGATTATTAGAGCAATTCCTCTTTGGAGTTCTCACCTAAACTCACAAATAAAGGTCTTTTAGCTACTCAAAAATACTTCCTTTGAGCTTATCTCTTCACTTCTTTGAGCCTCCCCCTGTAATTCATACCCCAAAGAGGGTATTTATAGGCTTAAGGTTAAGATATCTTATCCAAAGGTGGTAGAGTCCCTTTAGGACTAGGATTCACCACCTGGATAGGAATCCCATAATTCTAGAAGTTTTTATATCAGCAAGTTCGTGTGGACTTATATGGCTTAGTCCATACAAACATAGGCATGGATTTTCTTGCCAGTCTATAAGCTTTAGGCTAGGTTAGAGTTAGCCTATATAGATATAAGCTTTGTCTTGTCGGTGCAAACCTTAGGCTTTAGGCTCAATTAGTCTAGGCTAGTTATGGTGTGGACCTTATAGCATCAAGTCCAAGTGGACTTATGCCATATTGGTTTGTATGGACTTGGGTTTCAAGTTGCTTACCTCGTTGCTTGAGCCGATCTCCAGTTATCATCATAAGCCAAACTTTAGGTGTCCACATGTGGAAATGGTTCAATTTAATGAATTATTGGTTTTATATGTTAGTTTATTGTACTTGTATGATATGTATATCATTGTGTATAATGTATGTCAAATTGATAATAATTTTAGCATATAACCATTTGCATGAATGTTATGTAATATGTAAAATAGTTAAGCATGTAAATGAATGGCATATACTTATGGAATGTTAAATGGATAAATTAGCACATGATATTTTGATTACACCACTAAGCATTAGCTTAGCGAGTTGTTTGTTTATAATGTGTAGGTGCGAGGACATTTTGTTACTTGAAGCCTTAAGACACCAAGACTTATCAAGAGAAAGCTTTCTTTTGGTAAAAATTGTGTATATATAATAGTTGTGATGTATAGGATGCACTCAAATGTATGTTATAAGATAATAGGCCTAGCGATGTATCTAAATCATACCTTAATGTTCTTTTCAAATTTCAAAATGTATAAACCATATTAAACTTTGAAATTGAATGTTATGCTATATGATATCTCTTCTTGAGGTTGAGTATCTTGTGTTATGTTTGTATGTTGTTGGAGTGATTAGAGGATCACCTGAAGTTGGAGAATTGTGTGAATGAGATATATAAGTGTATTTTCTTGTGCAGGTTACTATTCAAAATTTGGGATAGTTCCCGGTATAGCCATTATGTTGCTAGAATTTTGGCAAAAGGATTCCCAATTTTGAATGTGTAACATTATTGAGAAAATGTTTTTGTAAACCCATATTTTAACACCTAATGGTTTTAATAAGAATGTTTTACAACAAGTATATGGCTAATTGAGTTGAGATATCTTGATATGCATGCACACCTTAGTCAGGCTCAATGATTAGCTAGCATTCAAATCAGGTAAGAGTTATCACATTTAGTGGTATTAGAGCTCTAATTTAGGCATTCTTAAGAAACATTTAAGTCCTTAGAGTGTCACATACTTTTGGATGTTGAGGCTTATCAATTTGTGTTCTTACTTATAGATACCATGAGTGTTTTGGCATAAGGTAGTGAGGATGAAATTGATAGTTGTACTCTAACTACGATAGCACCTAAAGCTGCAAGAATGGGATCTAAGTTTACATGTGTAGTAGGACATGCACAATCTAAAAGACAAGTGCCACTAGTGTTCCTAGAAGAGATGCTGCAACTATTAATGTAAGGTACTAATACTACTCCACCACTACCATAGCCTAAGGTACCATTGGCTCTCTAGAAGACTTACTTAGAGATGGTGAAGAAGATGGGGGCCATGGACTTCAAGGGTGAATGAGAAGTGACTCTTGGAAAGGCAGACTATTGCCTTAACCGTACTAAGAAAATTATGAAACAGATGTGGTTCACACTAGAGTAAAAAGTGATATATGCTTCCTCACTCCTATAAGAAGAGGCACTAAAGTGGTGGGAAGACCTCATAAAAATACAAGATAGAGGACCAAGTGACATAAGAATTCTTCTTAATAGAATTTCATTATAAGTACATCACAAAAGATTACCTTGATGAGAGGTGACATTAGTTTATAGACCTAAAGCAAGACCATAAGATGATAGGTGAATATGACAAAGTGTTCACCATGCTTAACAAATGTGCTAAGGATATCATCACCACTAAGGTAGATAAGTGCAAGAGGTTTCATGGATTTCCCTAAGCTGGTATTAATATGTAGATCTATTAAGGGAGTTTAAAAAGAGAAAAAAGAGTTTTATTTAAAGAAGAGAGCTATTGGTCAAGAAGTATTTAATGCTTCTTCACAGTTAGGCAAAAAGTATAAGAGTTTTCAATCTAATTTTTCTTAACAATACCAAAAGTAGGGTTAGTCATAGAAACCAACTTAGAGTGAAAAAGGGAAGTTTGTGCAATAATAGTCTCAAGCTACCTCTACATTAGGATCAATGGGTAAGAGATCTAATTCCTCAGTGTCAAACTTGTTTCAAGAGGCACAAGGGGGAATGTTATAGAAAGTCAGTTAGGTGCTATAGTTATGGATGGCCGGGTCATATGTGCAAGGATTGTCCTCAGGCATAAGGTATGGGTTAGAGATCAGTACCTACACATACTGTAGGCTAGAAGAGAAGTTGAGAAGAGAGAGTTAAAGGAGCTTAGAGAGAGAGATTAGAGTATTAACATGAGCATAGAGCACCTACCCGTCAATATGCCATTAGAGATCAAGAGGATATTGATGAGCCAAACATCTCGACTCTCTTATTTCAGCATTAATTAATTTAGGGACTACACATTTGTATGTTTGCACATCATGGGTATAGGACCGAGGGTTAGTTTCAGAACCACTTAACATAGAGATTATGGTTAGTAACCCCATAGGCTAGCATGTGGTATTTAATCGAGTGTATACAGATTGCCTTTTATAGATACAAGGCTATCAGTTTCTTGCTAACTTGTTAGGACTACATTTTGATAATTTTGACTTGATATTAAGAATGGACTAGTTGTCCAAATATCAAGAGATTTTGGATTGCAAGCATAAAAGGTTAACTCTCTAAGGTGATGATAAGTCTAAGATCATAATCATTAGAGAGAGAAATAACTTCTTATCTAACGTGATATCTATAGTCACTGCTAGGTGATTGATGAGGAAAGGTTGTTAGGCATACCTTGCTCATATGTATAACAATAGAATAGGAGAACTAGATGTGAGTAGTATACCTATTGTGGCTAATCTTGTTGATGTCTTTTCAAAGGAGTTAATGGGTTTGCCACTAAAAAAAGAACTTAAGTTCAGTATTAAAGTTCTACCTAGCACTACTCTAGTGTTTATAGCACCTTATCATATGGATCCAACTAAATTAAAATAGTTAAAGGTGTATTTGTAAGAGTTATTGGATAAGGGTTTCATTAGATCGAGTGTTTCACTATGGAGAGCACCGGTTTTGTTTGTTAAGAAGAAAGATCGTTCACTTCAATTTTGTGTTGATTACCAATAGTTGAATAAAGTGACCATTAAGAATAAGTATCCTTTTCCATGGATTGATGATTTATTTGATCAGCTTAGAGGAGCTAGAGTGTTCTCTAATATAGATTTGAGATCCGGGTACTATCAACTGAGAGTAAAGGTATCGAATGTGGTGAACACTGCTTTTAGGATGAGGTTTGGTCATTATAAGTTCTTTGTAGTGCAATTTTAGCATACCAATACTCCTGCAACATTCATGGACTTAATGAATAGAGTTTTCAAGTCTTACCTTGATTAGTTTATGGCAGTCTTCATAGATGACATTTTGGTTTACTTGAAAAATAAGGATGAGCATGAACAACAATTGAGAATAGTTCTCTAGATCCTAAGAGAAGAAAAACTCTATGGCAAACTCAATAGGTTTGAGTTTTGGTTGGGTGTGGTATCTTTCTTGGGACACATAGCATCAATTAATGGTATTTGAGTTGATCCTAACAAGATTGAAGCAGTGATAAAGTAGAAGCCACCTAGGAACACCACTGAGATTAGAAGTTTCCTAGGTTTGGCAAGGTATTAGAGATGGTTTGTCAAGGGGTTTCACTGATAGTAGCCCCTATGACATGGTTATTGAGGAAAGATGTCCAATTTCCTTGGGATGACAAGCATTAGAAAAGTTTTAATAAACCTAAGGTTATGTTTATAAAGGCTTTGATTCTTGTATAGCCAGTTTTGGGGAAAGACTTCACCATATATAGTGATACATGTCACAATGGTTTAAGGTGTGTTTTGATGCAAAATGGCAATGTTGTTGCCTATGATTTAAGATAGTTGAAGCCATATGAAAAAAAACTACCCTACTCATGATTTAGAGCTTGTAACCATTTTGTTTGCGCTAAAAATATGGAGACATTATCTATTTATAGAGAAGTGCTATATTTACACGAATCATAAGAATCTTAAGTATCTTCCTACATATAAGGAGTTAAACTTAAGACAAAGGCAATGGATGGAATTGATCAAGGATTATGACTGCTTGATTGATTACCATACTAGAAAAGCTAATGTAGTGGCTGAGGCACTTAGTAAGAAGTTTATAGCAACCATAAGAGCCATGAATGTTACATTATAGCTTGCACATGATAGTGCCTTATTACCTGAGATGGAAGTCATGCCTAGCTTATTACAACATGTAAAGGATTTTTAAAGAGACAATCGTAGATTGATGAGTGTTATAAGTGCTATACAAAAGGGGAAGCCAAAAGAATATGAGATTAAGGGAGATGGTTATTTATACTATCATGGTAGAATTTGTGTGCCAAATGTGAAAGAGTTAAAGAAGTAGATTCTATAAGAAGATCACAATCCTCCTTATATGATACATCCTAGTAGCAATTAAATGTATTAGAACTTGAAGTTTTCTAATTGGTGGCTAGGAATAAAGAGGGATGCGTCATAATATGTGACTAAGTGCCTTACTTGTCAGTAGGTAAAGGCAGAGTATCAAGTTCCTTCCAGATTGTTTCATCCTATACTAATTTAAGAATGGAAATAGGATAGAGTGACCATGGGCTTTATAATTAGGCTACCTATGACAAGGAGCAAGTGTGATTTTATATGGGTTATGGTAGATCATCTTACTAAGATAGCTCATTTAATATAAGTAAGAATTGATTACTCCTTTGAGAAGATAGTAGAGCTTTATATGGATGAGATAGTCAAATTACATGGAGTGCCATCTTTGATTATATCAAATTGGGATCGAAGGTTCACATCATGGTTTTAGAAGAAACTTCATAATGCCTTCGGTACTCAATTAAGCTTTAGTACAACATTCCATCCACAGATATGTAGACAATCTGAGAGAGTCATTCAAATTCTTAAAGATATATTAAGGGATTTTGTATTGGAATTCAAGGGAAGCTAAGGCTAATATTTGTCTTTAGATGAGTTTGCTTATAATAATAGTTATCAAGTGAGTCTTGGCATGGCTTCTTATGAGGCCTTGTATGGAAAAAAGTGTAGAATGCTTTTGTGTTGGAATAAGCTCAGTGAAACTAAGCTTAAGGGGCTAGATTTGATACAAGATGTAGAAAAAAAGGTAAAGATCATTAGAGACAAGTTGAAAGTAGCTTTTGATAAAAAGAAGTCATACGCAGATTTAAAGAGGAAAGAGGTGAAATCTAAAGTTGGAAACAAGGTTTACCTCAAGAGTTTGCCTTGGAAGAAGGTTTTATGTTGTGAGAAGAAAAAGAAGCTAAGTCCTAGTTTTATTATACCATATGAGATCACAAAATGTGTGGAGCCAGTGGCTTAGAGACTAGCTTTGCCTTTAGATTTATAGCATATTCATGATGTCTTTCACATTTCCATACTCAGAAGATACAAATCAAATCCTATGCATATGATCACAATAGAAGATATTAAGGTTAATCTTGATTTGTCTTATGAAGAAAAACTAGTGTGGATTATAGACAGAGCATAGAAAGAATTAAAGAATAAAATAATGCCCTTAATGGAGGTCCTTTGGAGACATCATGGGATGGAAAAGGTTACTTAGGAGGTAAAACCTCAGATGAAGGGGCATTACCCACAATTGCTTGAACGAGGTAATACTCTAATATCGAGGATGACATTTATTTAAGAATGGAAGAAATGTAACGCCCCAAAAATCTCGATAATTATGAATAGTACTTTCTCAAGATAAATAGTGTTCTTGAGACTTGGGATGCACTAAAGTCACTAGATGAAAGTGTTAATCTTAAAATAATTTTAGGTAAAGTTTGAGATCAATTCGAGGTCATTAAAGTGGTTAAAAATGCTAAGAAATTTTTATGGTAGTGTCTTAAAAATAGTGACCAAGGTAAAGTTAAATCGTAAATTATTTTTAAAGTTGATCATAAAATTAAAAAACTTATACAACCTAATACATAAAATTTCTAATGAGTCTAATATCACTAGAATTTAAATTTCTAGATATCGGGAACTAATTTTTCAAAAAATTAGGTAAGATGAAAAATAGTGTTTTTAATATATTTTCTTTATTTTTCAAGTTTCAATTTTTTGAGGCATTAGGGGCATAATTATAGTGAATTATTGCAACAAAAATGGCAATTTATAAGGGTTAGGAAGAGGAGAAAAGTGTGGAAAAATGCATAAGTAAATGATTTTTGGTGAAGGGTATAAATAATCAAACTTGGAAATAAAAAGTTAAAATTTCTCCTCTCCTCTTTTCTTCCTTCAACCAACGGCTACACCTCTCCCCTCTCCATTTTTCTTTTTTCTTCCTTTCATTAGAGCCCAAATTACTCCATTAAATTAAATCCAATGAACCTCCATGCTTTAAAACACCTCTAAGAAGTGAAATTTTAGGAAAAGGTTGCTCAAAAATCACAGTTTTGCTATCTTATGAATAGTAACCTACTTTTGTTTGGGTAAGAATTTCTAACTTTGATAATTTTTCCTAGATATTAGGGGTACCCAAGAGAGGATATATGGTCTTAGATTGATTTTTGAAGCTATGGTTAATTTTTTTATGATTTTTAAAAAATTTTATTCGATTTATGTTAGAGGTTTTCGAACCGAATCAAGATAAGGGCAAGGTGAAGGCATAGATAGGTCTCAGGGTTCCCTCTTGACCATTTTGGTCTGTGTAATCAAAATAAAATGTGTGTATTCAATTAAAATCCCTAAATTTCCATATTAGGCGTAATATGTAATAAATGCTTGATATTGTATTTTACCATTAATGACATATATTTATTATGTTGTATGGCATTGAATAAGTATATTGATGTGCTCTAAATGATTAGAATGAATTGAAATTAAGTGAAAGTGATAAATGTGCCAAATATGCTATGAGAAATATAATATGGCATAAATAGCTTATTTGAGTAATTAAGAACAAATAAGCATAAATTATGCTCAATTAACTTAAATGGCATAATTATGAACGAATAAATGGAAACAAAAAAAGGCATTAGGAACACAATATGTGCATTATGTTGGTTATATGTACATAAATGGGTAAAAATGCCTTTATATATGTTATGTGAGTATGTCTCAAGACATTTCGCACATCAATTATGTTTGCATAATGTATGAGTGGAAAGGCAATATATGGTCATTTTATAAGTATGGATGAATAATATGTGTGCCATGTAATGGTGTAGCTATTTTAGATTCCATTGTTTCAATTATGTGAAAAAATAGGATATGTGAATTTACATTATGGGCAATGGTAGGATTATGCATGGCATTGAATTCCAAGTCATGGTTTATGATAAATTAAAAGCATTTTGGGTGTTTAATAAGGTTGACATGGCATCTGAGGCTTTAAGATAAGGTTGGAAGAAAACCATACATATGTGTGTTAGCATGAGTTAAATAAATGAGAAAAGAATGTGAGGCCGAGTGGCCAAAATTTCTAAATGTGCATGAGGGCTTGAAATTTTGATGCATTAAGTCCTTGTAACATTTTTATATGTTCTTAAATATGGCCATGCAGTATATATGATGTTGAACATCAAAATATGCTTATGTGAGCATAAATGGTCGAACTACATATTGAGGGTACATATGTGTGTTAATTCATAAATTGAGAAAATTAAATTATAACCATTTTACATTCATTATATAGATTACAAATATAACTATGTAAATAATTATTGATGAAGATGAATGATGCCTATGTGAACTAGCATGGCTGAATGACCTTATAATTGTG
>CANXYI011285666.1:0-14482 GCA_948208565.1 Hura crepitans | reverse complement strand
TACTGACATCCCAGTTCAGTTAAAGAAAGTAACATGCATAATTACCATTTTACCCGTAAGGTATTTCTACCCATAGTTATCCAATTAATTTATTCTAAGGCATATAATTTATTTCTTTAGTTATTATTAATCACTTCATGCATATGCTATACCATTTTTAAGCATTTACTCATTATCATAAAAAATTACTAAAATGCCCTTATGTTATGTTTCACAGTCACATGTGGTTTTATTAATCTTATTTAATTAATTTGACTAACCCAACTCAGGAGACATTTTTGATAGACACTGGATTTAAAGGGAAAAAATTAAACTAGTGTAGTGGTCCCTATTCTAGACCTATGCCACTACACTAGCTCGGTTGATTTCTGGCACCCAAGGCACAACTATAAGAGGTTGTCTGCCCAGCAGACTGGTCTATCCAACAGACTAGTGCAGTGGCCCTTAAGGATCTACACTGTTGTACCAGCATCATATAATGATCAGCAAAGATGTAGACTAGTTTGTCTAATAGACTAGTACACTGGCCCCATTAGGGACCTATGTCACTGTACCGATCCTATTTGAAAAGTAAATAGTGTAGCAGCTACTAAGAATCCCTAAGTTGACCGGTCAACCCATTCAGTAGGTGTTTAATTAGTGGGCCATTAACCTCAATCAGTGTCCATTTTCTTACTAATTAACTTTTTATAATATTAAAATATTAAAAATAGATAGCTATCATTTTTATAGTATAGTTGGAAATTAGCTCGGTCTAGTATGGCCATAAGTAGGTTATACCGAGTAAAATATCATAAAATATTATTCAAGGTATAATTACCAATATTTATCATATATTATGTTAGCTTTATTTTCATAAACACTTCACAAGTTTAGGCCATTTACTGTCCAAAGTATTTATTGATTCAGGTAATGGTTATTTTGAATAGTTATAGGTCATTAAGTCCAAGCCTTTACTAAGTATTTTAGGTCCAATTCACCTTATTTTTTAGTGCAGTTTCAGCCATTATTGATATTTATATCCTAGGCTGTAACCTAGGCCATTCACAATGCCAAATCATAGGCTTAAATTCAATTCTCATCCATTTCTAGGCATAGCCGTCAAAGGCACACAAATAAGCATGGTTTTCATTTACAATTTATAGCTTTTATAGGCAAAGTACAAGCCATTTTAATTCCATTTAACTAATCAATTTTTAAGGTATTATTCATACCATTTCTTGTCTATGATACCTACCATTTCATGGTATATACATATATATACCCTATATCATGCATACCATGCCACAACATATGCTTTACATGTTTCAACCATAGTGAAATCACTATGCACTCATGCATAAATCTCTCTTTTTACATACCATATCACAAACTCAAGCATCAAACACCCTATAAGACCATTAAAATAACCCATACATAATCACAAAGTTGACATAACTCTTGGCTGCATATGCCTTACATACCAACATGTATTCTTTCATTAATTTATAAGAATTCATTACATGCTAACCTTAACCTCATCAATTCATGCTTCAAATATCCTAATCACACATTAAGCATCATCAGCACATAACAAACCTTATGGCCACCTCTTGGCCAGTTATGCAAAGTCCACCCAAACTCAACTATTTTCATCAATTACCTATGTAAGTTGCCTTATATTGAATTTATGCTACCTTACCTTAATTTAATCACTTTGCTAAGCTAATTCACATACTTAATACCTTTATAACCTAAGAGAAAGAGCTACTAGAAATTAGGGGCATGAAGTAAATGGAGAAATTCACTTACCTTGTAAGAGCACCTTTGTTAACCCTTCAACCCATAAGCTGACCAGCCTTGCACGGTGATTCCTCCTCCCTTTGTCAAGCCCTTTATTGCCTCATTTCACCTTAAACCAAAGCCACACACATCTCAACATGGGTTAGGTACCTCATAGACCTGGTTCTAGCCATAAAAATTAAAGAAAAACCAAAGGAGAAGCAAGGAACTCACCTTTGGTACCCCTGTTGGACTAGTTCTGACCCCAAGACCTTTAGGGATTTTTAATTAATTGATGGAAAATCCTTTTGGCCATGATTCTTCTTTTGATATTTTTCCAATCGCCTAACTTGAATTTAGGAACCCAGAAAATCTAGAATGGAGCTAAGAAAGATGATGAAAATGGGAGAGGGAAGTGGGGGTGGCATTGATTCTAGTAGCTAAAAGGGGAAAAGAAAATCCTCCTTTGTGAGTGGATTTTCCAATTGTCAAGTGGCCTTGCCACTTGGCATGGGCCCCATACCAGCTGGACACGTGTAGGTGGGTCCCATAGCCACCCGATCTATCTTAAAACGGTTTAATTTTTTAGAAAACTTTAGAAATTCAAAAAAATTCACTCGGACCTCTAAAAATTACACTATTTATTTTAAAATTCATATTTTAATCCCCTCTACCTGTTCATAAATTTTTTTGGCCAAATTCCATAGACAGGGTGATTTTTAAAATGCCTCGATTTATGTGCAAACCTAAAAAATTACGAGAATTTGCAAATGACCTCAAATTTCAAAAATTCTTTCACTAGTGGACTCAGTATAATTGTTGAGCATCAAGGTCCACTATTTTTGAGTCCGTCGGGGCACATCCCGGGTCAATCTCGGCCTGAAAAAATTTTATTATACTAGAAGGTAGCTTATAGTCCGAAATGAATTATTGGTTCTACTAAATTTTTAAATTTTGCTCTTTTTATCAGATTAAAAGCCTCTCAAAGTTTCATGACCAGTGTCACTACCTCGATTTGCATGTAAGTGACCCGGCACCCAAGATGCACTTCTCGGATCTAGTGGCACTGTTCATAGAGCCTCAGAAACACAGGCATTACATTATAAGTTCCATGTCTCTTGTTTATACCAACCATGAATTCATCATTTCCCTAACTAATATGTTTTCAGATCATCATAAGTCTAACACTCTTTCTTATGCCATTAAGTGCACACATACCATCACAATTTCAAGTAACACTATTATAAGTCTATTTTTTTCACAATTGACGTAATTCCTTATATGTTACTACGTATACTTCTCATTTACATTCTATTATGATTTACACTTCATTTCTATCTCCATGCCACACTTTCCATTCCATATACACACACACACACATTCATGCACAAACACATGACATACATAAATTGAGTCAAGTCCTCATACCTAAGGTGTGAAAACACCCCTTTTTCCACCGCTATCTTGTCTTAGATGGGGTTACCCTTCCACACTTTTCTTCTGACCTAATATAATCAAAATTTGCCTTAGAAAAATTCCTAAAAATCCTACATAACTCCAAATTGAAATCTAAAACCATAGAAGTTCTTAGAATACCTTAAGTTACCTAATACAAAAATAAAAATTAAATTAAAAAAACTTAAGCCCAAATTGTCACTATTCACCAAGTTTCAATTTCTCCTTTTCTAGCCTTTTTTCTAGTTTTTGCTAGTGGAATTAGCTTCAGGAGGTTGTGAAGGTCAAGAACCATGTGTGAAGTGCGAGATTTAGTGGTGGGAGGAGAGAGAAAATAAAGAAAAAAGAGGAGAGAGTGTGTAAATGGCATTAGATTTTGGGGCAAAAATGGGTGGAAGATGATGGCTTTACACATGACACTCTCACATGTGTAGGCCCTTTTATATAGGTGGGTGGATGGCTCAAATCGCGACTTGTGGCAATCTAACGGTTCGATTTCTCTCGATTTTCTTTTAAATTTCATATATTCATAGAAATTTCCCCAGACCTCTAAAAATAATCATTTTAGTTTTAAAAATCCTCGACTAATGCCATTAAGACCCTCATAAAATTTCAAGTCAAAATTTCATTGACAACTTTAAGCCACTATTCACTCGCTAGAATAAAAATATTCCAAATAAATATTAGATGACCTTAGAAAATTAAAATTCCTTCACCACCATGTATATTGGAATTTTTGAGGTTCAAGGTATGACATTTTTGGGTCCGTCTGGGCATATCTTGGAGCTATCCTAACACAACCTCGTTTTATGTCACTATTCATAGTTCTTAAACTAAAATGATTTATTGGTTTTGCTAAATTTTTAAATTATTTCATTTTGTCCATTTTCTAGCCCGTCAAGGTTTTATGACCAATACGCCCTTTTCTATGCTTATTACAGTGTCCCGACTCACAAGGAACACTATTCATGCCACAGAGGTAATGTTCATGAAACTTAGACTTATAGGCATTACAAAAGTCGATAACAGTATAGGTCTTAGTAGAATTTCTAAAATTTTGGGGATGAAATTCTTTTAAAGGGGAAGAGCTATCATGCCTCGACTTTTGGTTCAATTTTTCTTGATGATAAAATTGGCATTAGAGGAAAAATGGGGAATGAAATATATGTATAGATCGAGTAAAGTTAATTGGTATTAATAATGTAGTGAAAAATGAGTGAGGGACATAATAGTAATTTTTGAAAATGACTAAAGGCAAAATTGGAAAGTGTAATAAAAGGCCTAAAAAAGAGTGGAATAGGTGGGAAAGTGTAAGAAACATAAGTGCAGAGTGTGAAGATCATAAAATTGTGGAAAAGAAAGAGGTCTGGAACATGGTTCAGGTGAATAGTGACATCGGGCCGTGAATAATAGTTCTTTAGGGCCCGTTGAACTAATTAAATGGAATGAAAGAAAATAATATGAATTAATTTTGGGTGAAGTTTGGAATGGAAATAAAGTCATATAAGTGCTTAAATATTCAATTAAAGATTCTACGATGGTGTCTCAAGAATAGTAACCTAATTTAAGCTAAATGATAAATTATTTTATTTGAGCTCAAAAAATCTAAAAATAGCTTCATCAAATGGGCAAAATTTCTAACTGAGCCAATGGTACTAAGATTGGAAATTTCTAATATTAAGGAGTAATTTATTTGAATTGAGTAAAATCACAATTTGTTAGTTTAGTAAGTTCTCAATTTTAAAGTATGAGATCCTTGAGACTTAATAGTTATGGAATTTTTGAATTTCTAGTGCCAAGAGAGGAACTTATTAAAGCCTTAAATGAAGGAATTGATTTTTTAAGGAACTAAATGGTCTTGAATAAATCTAACCCTTAGATTACCATGTGGCCAAATCATAGCCCTTGAATGGTTTTATAAAAAAGAGAGGTTTCATGTGAATTTTAGACCTAAGATCAAACTTTCATCTTTCTCCTCTCCTTGCTACCACCGACCACACCTCCTATGTTCCCCTTCCCCATTTTTGATTCATTTAACCCTTAAACATTAACTCTAATCCCTAAAGTATACCCTAAAAATAACCCTCTCCAAAGATAAGGGTCTAAATTGGTGAAGAAGGAAGGAAAAAGAAGCATTTGGAGGATTTTGCATGGGATTTAAAGTTTAGAAACCCCTAAACAAGGTAATAAGTATTTTAAAGCCCTAATAGTTATCTAGGGTATCTAGCATACATAATTTATTTATTCAACCTTCAATTTAGAGTTTGGAGTTTTTAGGATTTTTCTACGAATTTTTTGAATGGGAACCCTATTATGTTCCTAGTGAATTTTTGAGATAAGCAAAGGAAAGAGAAAAAGAAGGTGTTAAAAGTTTATGTGGATGCCTAATAAGCGAATGGTAAGTGTATTCAATAATTCAAGCATTATTTTAATTTATTTCAATAATTCAAGTAAGCATAAACAAATGGAATTAGTGCACTTTTTGTGTATGTGTATGTATGCATAAGTAATGGTGTAGCTAGGTGACATGAGTAATTATATTATGATTTGTGAATGAATTGGATTAAAAAGAAAAATGTAAGTGAGATAGATAGTGATGGCCGAATTTTATGCATAAGATAGATAATGATTATGGTCAACTTTACAATAGGCATATGAAGAAATAATGATCAAAATTAAATGTATACAATAATTAAAGAATTAGAGAGAAATTAGATGGAATGTGGTGGTATGTGTATGTGTTATATATTATGTAAATGATATAATGACATGTGTTCATAAGTAGGGTGATGTAAATGCTTATATTATTTCATATAAGGTGTAAAATTGAATAAATGATGAAAGGATTGAAAATATACTTAATGGCTTGAAAGTGACATTTGATCAAATGAACAAGTACTATCAAAGTTAAACAGAGTAATGTAATTATTGAAACTTATAGAAGAGAACATGCAATTTGAGATTAATATGGTTTGGTAATGAGGATGTCAGGACAATCATGTTATTAAAAATATGTGGTATGAATTAAAGTAAATATTATACATGTGATCCTAATTAAGTCTAAATAAAGTCGACATTAGTTAGACAACTAGACCAAATAGGTTGACCAGTCAACTAAAGAATTATCGCAATTGCTAGGATATTATGATAACATGGGTGCAGCTGTAGTATAGGTCCAAGAGGCCACTACACAATCATTAACTTAATATAGGTGCAACCATAGGGTTTTTTGATAGAACTAGTGCACACACCCACCTATCTATAATGCTAGTGCAGTAGCAGGGTAGGTCTAGTAGGGCCACTACACAAACACTTATGTATAATATTGGTGCAGTAGTAAAGTAGGTAAAAAAATGTAAACTACTGCTAGACTAATAGATCCTGTTATCCAGTGTTAGGTGTTATGTCATTTGAATATGGACTAAAGTAATGGCTAATTGAATTGAAAAAGACTAAATGAAATGAAAGGGCCAAGTGAAATTTGGTTATGGAATAGAATAATTAATGTAAACTTAAATAGTATAACAAGAGTTTAATACTGATGAAAAGCTTATTTAAGAAAGATCATACAAAGAAACTAATTAACTAGAAAACTAATTAGGGGAGATAAAATAAAAGGTGGACATAGATTAGGTACTGTAGGGTCTAAACATAAGTAATTAAAATTGAAATAAAATGGCATGTAGGCATGATAAGATAATATGGGTTATAATATGGTTGTAATTATAAACTCCACTTTAATTAAGTATAAATAATGGATAGACAAATAGGAGCAAAACTAAACAAGAACTTTTTAAGTTAAAGTTGTAAAATATAGTAGTGTTCAAATGATAGTGGAGATTACATTAATTAAAAATGGAATGTAATAGAGTAGTAAGACATACCCTAAAGATTTAAATTATAAAATTGTTTTAGTTATTTGAGTATGAGTATGCTATACATTGTGTGATGTGCTTGAATTGTATGAGCATTACCATACTATGATGATAGTTATATAATGCATATCTGATTGAATGCATGACTAAGAATTACACTTAGCACATTGTTGTTTGTGATGCGTAGGTAGTGGATAATAGGTCAAGGTAATAGCCTCAAACAGAGCAGTGCAGATCAAAGAGCTGCACTTTTGTTATTACTATTATATTATGTACAATTATATATAAATAGGCACTCATGTATATGTCTAAAAGAGTGGGCCTAAACCTATATTTGAAATAAGGTAATTTAAGTATATAGATAAAATGTATTTCTGTGCATAGGAACTTTGGTAATAATAGTGTGAATGCTTAGTAGAAATTGGTATACTTTTTGACAATGATACTATAAATGTTACATGTGTAATGAGGTAATGATGTGATCAAGAGGATCAAGTGGATCTAATGTTGTGGATCGAGTGTGAAATGAAATAGAAGTGTTGATTTTCATAAGTTCCATTTAAGTAGTGTTATAGGTCAACTGTTATGGTATTGGATTTTTGATAAATAAACTTTTGGGTTGATTACAACTATATAATGACTTGGCAATTGTATGATAAGAAATTTGTAAACATTTGATATATAAAAGGGGTTTGAGAAGATAGAAAGATTACTAAAGAGATAATAAGTTAAGGATAAGATGAACAGGGTGGTGTGTTTTCTCTTGTTTAGGTTTGACTAATGGACCGAGTAAGGGGTGTCACGATCCCTTTCTTCTCTCCCTAAATTTTTCCTTCTTTTTCTTTTTGTAGCAACTGATTCAATTGGCGAGGTAATCTAGCTTTCGTAAGGACAAACCCACTCTTAAGTCCATTTGAAGAAGAATGGGAAAAATATTTTCATTTAAATCTTTTTCTTTTCCCCTACTTTATTATTTTATTCATTTGTTTTATTTTATTTTTATTTCCCCTATTTATTACATTTATTACTTTTTCAAACTATTATAGACATCTAAAAATTTCCCAATTCCTACCTTGTAATACCCTCTAGATTATTTGGATAATAAGTCATAAACTTTTAAAATAAATCTAAGGGAAATCAAAAATAAAAAAGAAATCTTGGTGAATTCCAATTAAACAAATTGTTGTAAAATTAATCTTTTATATTTTTAACCCTCTTATTGACTCAAATTTTAAATCATTAGTTTGCCATAAATCTCAAAGTAGTCTACCCATTCATCGCATCAATTTAGTGCCCTGGGCATTAAAACACTATTTTGCACCCAAGAAACACTACACAAATCGCATAATTTATGAGTGTTACAATGGTGACTGCACCAACTTAGATAGGCATCAAAGTACCCTAACAGCTGCCACCATCCCTAGTTGACCAACCAACCTATCAAAACCAAGTTGACTAATTAGATGGGCCATCACCATTATTTACTTTGTTTCACATACTTAAAGTAGCTATTAGAAGTTTTATAATCCATTTGGCCAACAAATAACCAAATGGGCGTAACTAATATCCTTTTTAATATGTTGTTCACATGCATTTTATTCTTCATATGGCATATATATATTCCTTATCTTACATGCATTATAATCTTTCATGCATTATCAATATCACAAGTATATCACATTATAATTATATCAATCTCATTCTTGTTTTGCATTTTCTATATCTAATTAGCGAATGCTCAAGGCACCCATCTATCCATCATTATGCTATACCATTTTGAAACACATTACTTTCATGACTTTATGCAATGATTTAGCACACTGCATCATGGAATTATCATATCACATTATAACCATATATCATGCCTTAATGATTTTTGCCATCTTACATAATTTAGGGTAATTATCTATTATACGACTAGAATACATTTACATCCTTACACATAATTATCACATTATTACATATAACTAGCTTATGATTAGAACACATGAAAACATAAAGGCACTAAAATCATCATTTGACTATATAATCAAACATACATGTAACAATTCAATTCATCATATAATTCATGTCTAGACATTCATATAACATGATTATAATACCAATTGCTCTCGCATACCATTTATCCATTTTATACATACATTTATTGCCTCTAACACATACTTTAATTTATGCAACACACACACATAACATACTCTATTAAATACACTTATAATGAGTTTAATTACACCATTAGAGCCTTTTTGAGCCTTCTCTTTGCCCTTCCCTTTTCTCGGCTCCTCTTTATCTATAAACATATAACACATAACCTTAAAAGAATCCATAATAAATTCTAATCATAGCCAAACTTCAAATTAACTTAAGAAACACTTATTTGACCCATAAAGCATATTAGAAAAAAATATAAAACAACTAAAAAAACCCACTTACTCAAAATGGTGGTAGTATTCACATAACTTTTCTTCAAAATTGTTCAAATCCTTTGTTGTTTTCTTATAATAATCTTTATCTAGGGGTTTAGGGAAACCTAAAAAAAGCTTAGGATGTGTAATTGAGGCATTTGAATGGTGCAAGAAAGAAGAAAAATAGAGGAGGGAAGAATAAAGAAGTTTTCAATTTTAATAGGGAAAAAACATGATGGCACTATTTGACCAATTAAAGAAGCTCATACCCCTCCCCCCTTTATAGGTCTTTGAAACCAAGGGCCAAAACCCCTCCCCTCTTCGATCTAATGGCTCCCATAAATCCCAATTCCACTTATTACTTTTCATAATTATTTTCACTCATTTAAAACCTTAATTAACATCCATCATGGTTTCATAAGATCGCTTTAATCAAGATCTAAAACCTTTATCAAACCATGCTCAAAAATAAAGAAAAATTGAATCAAAACAATGCTTTTAACTTTGCCTAAATTTTATAAAGTACTTTTTAATATTTGAAAATTCTATTTCCAAGGAAAATGGACTATTTGGAATTTTTGAGTATTAGGTTGTACCATTCCCATGTCATTTTGAGCAAAAACAAAATTTTTGATGGTTTAGCTTTAACTAGGTTACTATTCCTAAAACATTACTATAAAAACATTACATTCATTTTTAACCATCTTAGTGACTTCATTTTCTTTCCAAATTTTGCCCAAAAATATTTTATGATTATTACTTCCATCTGGCTGCATTAGTGTAACACATGTCTCAAAAAAACACAATTCATGTCCCGAGAAGTACTATTTATAACCTCGAGATTCTCAGGCATTATATTTCTTCCCTTTTTAAATAAATTTCATCCTTAAAATCAAATAGTTCAAATAGCTATAGATATTGTTCTCTAATTTGAGCTTTACTTTCCTAGGTTACTTCTTTGATGTTGTGATGCCTCTATAACAATGTCACTAAGGGCATTATCTTGTTTTGCCACTCCTTCAACTCTTGAGCCAAAATCTTCACTGGCTCTTTTTCATGTGGTAGATTTGGCTAAATGTATACACATTAACAAACAACACATGTGATGTGTCTAATCTATACCTCTTCAACATCGATTCATGGAAGACATCATGAATCTACTATAGCTTTGGAGTCAAATTTAGCTTGTAAGCTATTAGTCCCACAAAATCAAGCATCTTGTATGGACCAATAAACCTCATACTTAACTTGCCCTTCTTAATGAATCTCAGCACCTTCTTCTGGAGAGATACTTTGAGAAATACCTTGTCACTAACTTCAAAATCTATATCTCTTCACTTTAAGTTTGTATAAAACTTCTACCAATCTTATGTAGCCTTTAATCTATTTTTAATAATCTTGACTTTCTGTTCAACATCTTTGATCAAATCTAATCCCATTAGCTTGTTCTCACTTAGCTCACTCTAACAATGAGGTATTCTGCACTTCCTCACATACAAAGCTTTATAACGTGCCATACCGAAGCTCGATTGATGGTTATTGTTATAAGTAAATTCTGCTAAGGAGAGGTAGTAGTCGTAACTCCCATTGAACTTTATAGCTTAGCTTCTCAAAAAATCTTGAAGCACCTATCAAAAATATGTTTCCATTATAAGCATAATAAGTACTTGGCCTTAAAGCCAAAAAAGTACAAAATTTACTTGATTGACCTATTTTGATTGGCTATCTCTCTGTGGATGAAATGTCATGCTTAAGGTAAGTTGAGTGCTAAAGGAATTGTATAGCTTCTTTAAAAACCTGGACGTGAATCACGAGTCTTAATTAGAAATGATAAAAGATGGCACTCTATGCAATATAACAATTTCATCTATGTATAACTCTATAAAGTTCTCTAAGGAATAATCCATCCAAACTAGCATGAAATGAGTAGTGTTGGTTAATCTATCAACAACCACCCATACTAAATCACACTTGTTTTTTGTCATAGTTAGCCTAACTATGAAGACCATAGTGACTCTATCCTAATTCCATTATCATATTACGATATGAAAAATCTATCTAGAAGGAACTTAATAATTAGCCTTAACTTATCGACAAGTAAAATAGCTAGGTCATAAACTCTACCACATCTCTTTTCATACTGTGCCACCAATACAAAGACTTCAAGTCTTGGTACATCTTAGTACTACTATGATGTAGAGCTTAAGGAGCATTATGAGCCTTTTGTAAAATGTATGCCTTAGAGCTCATGTAATAGAGTTATATTCATGTATTTAAACCTCGTGAATTTATACAATAAGGCTTTTCTCTTTATATCATGGTACTTTTATATATATTACCTATAATTAGTTGTAATGTCTTCAACCATGTTATAAAGTCCCTATTATAAAATCACAGTATAGAGGTAATCATAAAGTGTTCATGTTATGAGATTCTTATTGCATGCAAATGCGATATATCTAAAAGCCCCTAGCCATAGTATTAATAAGATAGGACATTATTAATGCAAATAGATTAGTATATGTTATACCTTTTGATTAGATAAAGTAGTATTTCTCATAAGCTATAAGCATAAAGATAGTTAGAGTTAACATGTGGTTGCTTACTTGAGAAATGAGTACATTGAAGACCACTATAAGATTTTCACATGGATACTTAATCTGTGCTAATAAAAGTATCTCATCATATTAGTGGTGCAAGGATCCTTAGACTTGAGATTAGTAGCTATCTTAAATATGGAGTGACATACTTTGGCTTTAAAGTATTTACTTCAAAAAAGAAGTATTCATAGTGAGATGCGTGGGTATGCCATGACATATTTGAAGATAAGGTTGTAATCAACAAAAGATTTTGTGACACCCCTTATTGGATTCCCGAAGAAACCCAATAAGTGGCACCCTTCCCATCAGGTCACCAATCCTAAAGTTTCTCCTAAGGTTATTCATTTAAATTTTACTAATTTTACTCTAGATCATCCTATCTGACTCTAAAACCACTTCTATTAGTTCCTATGGTCTATTTAGGTAGAGATCAATATGATTCAGTTATCACAGAAGAAATTTGCTAACTCTCAAATACCCCTTAAAAATTTGGCAGCATAACAGTAGCCTGAGTCCTAACCCGAAATTTTGAACAAGCCTATTTAAACACTTTTATAAGCAATTTATCACACTTGAACCCATCTGGTACCCCATATTTAGCCTAACATTAGCCTATGTATACATCAAAACTCAGGCCTCAAGGCGCAGATAAAATATGCAAACATATAGAGCCTCTAGCTTACATCAGCATCTACATCACATATAAGCATTCACTCACCAATGAACATGTATAATAACTTTATTTACATCAGCAAATTAAAATTACTTATTTTACATTACCAAAGCTTAAATTCATTTTCTACCCATTTACCCACCTAAGTATATAGATATCTTACTGTACAATAATTTCATCCAAAGTCTTTACCTGTATCCTCTGAATTGCTGTCATCATGCTTTATAAGGCAGGTCTCGTTGTAGTGTACCTACACACTAAAATCAGCACACTGAGTATATGAGATACTCAGTGGTGAACTTAAAGCAATTTGATCATGTTATAATATTATTAATTTATCTGAACAGTTTAAGAAAAAATTTTACTTGATTATATAACTTAATTATTCACTGGAGTGCCAAACTACTAAAATACCCCTAGGGTATTTATCTGGTATGAAAATATCGTATTTGACTTAAATAAATACTTTGAGACAAGTATTATTATTTTCAATCAACAGGCTTTACCAAAAATTACTTTATTCACCTATTTGTGAAATTTTACCAAATTACCCTTTGACAGTATTTTTACTATCTTTTGAGTAAAAGTCCTTTAATAAGTTTAAACTTTAATGTTAATAATTATTCTGCTTGTTACTTAACTTAGTTCTTTGTAACTGATCTGGCACATCTGTGCAAAATGTCTAAAATGCCCTTTAGCTTGTATCTTGTCAAAACTTAGGAAATATTGTTCCATTATGCTTAATTTAATGTTAATAACTAGTCTGATTATTTACTCAATTTAATTCTCTGGCCCAACCAGAAAGATGACACTTTAAGACACTGGATCTAGAGGGATAATAAACTAGTACAGTGGTCCCCATTTTGGACCTATGCCACTGCACTAGCATATGTGCCATAATAGAGATCAGTCGTAGCCTCCCCAAACAAAATAAAAATATATGTGTGGCATAGTAGAGATCAACCAGTAGGCCTCCCTAACCACAAATAAATATCAATAACTAGGTGACATAATGGAGATCAATCTGTAGACCTCTCTAGCCACGAATAAATGTCATTAAGGATTGGGTGACATAATGGAGATCAGTCTATATACCTCTTCAGCCACCAATAAACCAGCAGCTGCAAAATCCTAAGTTGACTAGTCAACCCATCCAATGGGTGTCTAACCAAAGTGCCAAGTAGCTTAATTTAACTTCATTTATTAGCCAAAATTATTCTTATAATTATTAAGCCTAAAAAATGTATAGATAAAAATTTTATCTTATGCTTTGAAAATTTCTTCAGACTAGTATAGCTATTTTTTGGCTCTACGGAGTAAAATTTCATTATAAAATTTTAGTCTGTTATGAGCAAAAATCCAAGTGTCTTATGGCATGATTTCTCATGGCATTTCCATTTGAAAAGTTAATACTTTCTAGTTTAGTGACATTTTTGGTTCAGGTAGAGGTCAACTGGACGGTTATAGGTCATTTTTTACTACTTTTGAAGTCACTTTTTTAGGAATATTTTAAGTTTAAATTAAGCTCAATTTTTAAGGTTCTTTTTAGTATTTTATTAGGCACTAGGTCAATTATAACTGGGCTAAGTCTATGGCTAAAACATAGGCATCAAGCCACTGAAATTGGGCCAACACCATGGCTAAAATCTAGGCATAAATGCCATCTTTAACTAGGCTAATCCTATAGCCAAACATAGTTTAATTCTAGTCTCTCAA
>CANXYI011285559.1:0-16704 GCA_948208565.1 Hura crepitans | reverse complement strand
TCTCTTCACTATGACATTGTTATTATGGAAAGATCCTAAGTTTGTTTTAAATTTGAGATAGAAGAGATAGATAGAATTGATCAAGGATTATGCACTTATTAGGGAATTCATGGCAACCATGATAGCCATGAATGTTAGATTAAAACTTACGGGTGATAATGCCTTGTTTGCTAAAATACAAGTGAAGCCCAGTTTGTTATACCAAGTCTAAGATTGCCAGAGAGATTATCACAAATTAATGAGTGTGATTAGTGACATCCAAGAAGGGAAGCCTACTAAGATGAAAACAATGAGGATGGATATTTATATTACCATCATAAAATTTATGTACCAGACATAGAGGAGTTAAAGAAGTAAATTTTGTAAGAAGCTCATAACGCTCCTTATGTGATGCATCTAGGTAGTACAAAGATGTATCAAGACTTGAAAATCTCTTATTACTAGCTAGGCATGAAGAGAGATTAATCAAAATATATGACTGGTGCCTTACATGTTAGCTAGTGAAGCTAAAGCATTAAGTTCCATCTAGGTTGCTTTACACTATAGCAATTCTAAAATGGAAATGGGATAGAGTCACAAAGGATTTTTTGTGGTTAGGTTGCCAATGACAAGGAATAGATGTGATTCCATTTGGGTAGTGGTAGATCATTTAACCAAAACTACTCATTCTATTCTATTAAGGATGGATTACTTTTTGGAGAAGCTAGTAGAGCTTTATATTGATGAAATTGTTAGGTTACATGTGGTGCCATCTTTCATAATTTTAAACTGGGTTTCAAGGTTTACATTGATGTTTTGGAAGAAACTTTATAATGCCTTAAATACTAAGTTGAATTTTATTATGGCATTCCATCCATAGATAGACAGACAATTAGAAAGAGTCATTCAGGTAATCCTTTAATACTTGATTGATTTAATGCTAAGTAGTACATGATGTTATATTTTTAACAAAGTTTAGTTAATAGGTGCTAGAAGACATGATAAAGAGTTATGCATTGGAGTTCAAGGGAAGTTAGGATTGATATTTTTCCTTAGCTAAGTTCACCTATAATAACAGTCATCAAGCGAGCTTTGGTTTGGCTTTTTATGAGGCATTGTATGGAATAAAGTGTCGAACTACCTTATGTTAGAATGAACTTAGTGAAACTAAGCTTATGGGACTTGACTTGATAAAGGATGTAGAGGAAATGGTGAAGATCATTAGAGAGAGATTAAAAGTGGCTTCTGACAAACAAAATTCATACATTGATCGAAAGAGAAAATAGGTGGAATATGAGGCAAGAGATAAAGTATTTCTTAAGGTCTCACCTTGGAAGAAGGTTTTGCAATTAGGGAGGAAGGGCAAGTTAATTCCTAGGTTTATTGGGCCATATGAGATTATAGAACATATGGGACCAGTAGCCTACAAACTAGTTTTGCCTCTAAGACTTCAGCAGATCCACGATGTCTTCCTTGTATCCATTCTCAGAAGATAAAGATTGGATCATACGCATGTGATAACAATGGAACAGATCGAGGTTAATCTAGACCTATCTTATGAAGAAGAATCTATAAGGATTTTAGATAGAGAGGTGAATGAAGTATGGAATAAAATGATACCCTTAGTAAAAGTTCTTTGGAAACACCAAGGGATGGAAAAAGCAACTTAGGAAATGGAAGCTCAAATGAAAGAGCAATATCAATAATTGTGAAAGTCATGTAATTTTGTAATGTTAAGGACAACATTTCGTTTAAGAGGGGATGAAATGTAATGCTCGAAAAATCTCGATGTTATAAATAGTACTTCCTTAGACGTGTATAGTGTTTTCTTAATGCTGGTGATACTAATTTTATTTAATGGAAGTACTAATTATAAAATAAATTTGTGTGAAATTTGAAATCAAAATGAGGTTATTTAGGTGGTTAAAAACAATTGTTAAGTTTTATGGCAATGTCACGTGAATAGTGACCAAGTTTTAGCTAAACTATAGAATTTTAAAAAAGTAGCTCAAAAACTTTCAAGATTTATATGACTAGATACTCAAAATTTTTAATTAGCCTATTAGCACTAGAATTAGAATTTTTAGAGTTTGGGAAGTATTTTTTACTAAAATTGAGAAACATCAATACTGTTGAATTTGATCAATTTTTTTTTCACTTTTTAAGCTTTGATTTTTAGAAAGTTGTGGGGCCTAAATTAACATAAATTTGTACATGTAAAATGAGATTTAATTTGGCTTAAAAAGTGTAAATATATATAAATAAATAAAAATATTATTTTCAAAAGTTTTAAAAGGTTCAAAATAACACTATTTAGTCAACACTTTCTTTCTTCACCTCTCCCTTTGCACTTCAAAAAGCCAGAGCCTTCTCTCTATGTTTCTCCATAATTTTTGTTTTCTTTCCCTTAATTTAAGCTCAAATTAATTAGATGAAAATATTTTTGGGTGCCCACATGACCTCTAAGATGTAATAGAAGAAATTTAGAGAAAATTAAGAGATTTTTATGGTTTTAAACTCTCATAAATATTAACCATTTTTGTTTTAGGGGAATTTTTACAAAACCTAGTATTTTTCCCAAGTTCTATCAGTGATCAAGACATTTAGTTGGTTTATTATGATTTTTATAAGATATTTGCTATATTATGTTAGGAGTTTTTCATAAAACACAAGATAAGGGAAAATCAAAGGTATAGGTGGTCCTTGAGGTCATGCTATAACAATCTTGGCATATGTAATCGAATAAATTTAAGCAAATTCAAGTGTGTGCATGAAATTGACTTAATATGCCTAATTATGTAAATATGCATTAATTACTCATTTCAAGGGATTAATTACATTAAGACATATGGCATGTAAGATATGTTATAAGGCACTTTGAATTATATGTATGATTAATTAACATATAGAAATCCTTTCGTGTCAATAATGCCATTATATGCACTAATATGTCTAATTGAGGAATATAAAGCTTAATGAAATAATTGAGTATGTTGATGATTAATTTAATGATAATTGGACATTTGACTTATATTAGAGTATTTAAAAACATGAGAATGCTTAAGGAATGAAAAATGCACATAATGCTTGATTTTGTGCGAAGTGGGCATATTTTGAGTAAGAGTGTAAATTATGCATAGAAATGATATTTAAGCATGATTTATGACATGTTGGATGCATTATGTGTTACATGTGACATTTCAAAGGATTTTTGTCTTAAAATCCTATGTATGGTTGAATAAGCTACATGAGGCATTTATAAGTAGTATGCCTTAAGAATGCATGTTTGACATGGTGATATGTTATGAGTGTATAAATGTGAAAGATTGGTATGATATGAGAAGTTGCATGTGTGTAATGGTTATAAAGGGTTACATGATGATGTATGCTAAATTATGCATGCTAAATGGGTTATATGTATAAGAATGGATATGCACACATGTATAGGCATAATGGATGTTATTTATAATAAACTATAAAATGAAGTGAAAAAGGAGTTCATGGTTGCCGAATGGCCTAATAGCATGTGTGTGCTTATAAAATGCATAAGTTTAATTATAATACAATATGTACGCATATATAATGGCCTTATTATGTAGGTTAAGTCATATAAACATTATTTTATGCTTATAAAGTATGTGCTTGTGGCCTTATGGCCTAATGATGTTGTCATATAGCCATTGTATGATTTAAGACATGGATGATACTTATAATATATGATAATGATCATGATTAAAACCATGTTTTTTTATGAAGTTTGGGTCATAATATATTTTAAACATATTTTAAGCATATATGAGGCATAATTTTACTAAGTATACCATAAAGCACATGTTGATCAATACTTGGGCATAATGTATCTTGGATGAACATATGCTAAAAATTTAGTGTGATATGGTAATTATATGTTGATAAGTAACAAATGAGATGCTAAAAATGATTTTTGAAGTGCATATGGTATGATTGTGATTAAATACATATAATGGTATGCAGGATCCCTAAAAATAAGATTCATAATGTAATTTCCATGTTTAGTCATTTTGATGGCAAAAAAATGAAGTTAAAATCTATATAAACTTATTTAAGATGGTGAAATAAAAATTTATTTGTTAGAGCTCATATGTTGTAACAACCTAGAAGTGGTTACATTAACCGATTAGCTATAAGATATAACAGCTGCTAGGGTACTTTAATACCTAGATTGTGTTGCCTAAAGGTTCACTATATATCTTATCTACAGATTTATATTATGATCTTTAGATCCATATGGGTGTGGCTACCATAAGGTTCCATAGGAGGTACTACACACAAACTTGCAGGTGTAACCTCATAATCCTAGTTTGGTACTACACACTTTCTATACTGGTGCAGCAACCGTTAAGTCCAAAATGTAGGCCATTGCACATTATTTGATCCTATTATACATAGGTTTTGTGTCCTTCCAAATGGGCTTAATTGAATAAGATAATTGAAATATGAACTTATAATTCTTATGATATAAATGAGAAACAACATATGTATGCAATTAATGCCTTACATTGAGGTTTTTTGCAAAGTATGCCTTATCTTTGGTCTTATGTATGAATTATGGCTCGTGTGGTTAAATGTATACATGATATAAAATTTTACATTACATGACCACATATCATGGTTGTTATGGATATCATCAATGAGATTAGCTGCTTTTGTTCATGCTTATTAGTTATATAAATATTGGATATTGATAATGGTTAAGCACAAGTTATTTGATTACACCACTAAGTAATCGCTTAGTGGATTGTTGTTCACAGTGCATAAATAAGAAGACATTTTGAGATTGAGCCTTGGGGCATCAAGCTTATCAAGAGGAGATAATTCTTTTGGTAATGACATGTACATGTGATGTCATTATGTGATGTATAAGTTGCAGTCAATGTTGTAAATATAAAGGAAATGGACCTAAGCTATAATTGATTTTAAACCTTTTGGATTTCAAAGTATGTAAACCTTTAAAAATAGTGTAAAGTTATTTTATATTGTACGATATCTCTTCTTGAGTTTGAAATATCATAATTATGTGATTGTGTGCTGATAGAGTGATCAAAGGATCACTGGTGGTTATGGATGTATGAGAATGCTATAAAAGTGTATTTTGATTTGTAGGATACTATTTTTTGTGATAATATCCCAGTATAACCGTTATGCTATAGAATTTTTGACACAAATATTCCTAAAATTAAATTGTCACAATGATTTAGAAAGTTTTTTTTTTGAAATCTTGTATTTTCATAAGCGTATTATTTTGTAGAGAAAGTTTTAAAACAAGTATAAGTATGGTAGAGTTTAGAGATCGGCTGGTGACTAAATTGGGTAAGGGGTGTAACAAGGACTCTATCTAGAAATTATAGTAAGATAACCATAACATATGTGAATCATCACATGGTATATAAATAAGAACATGTATGTAAGGAAGATGAATAAACAACTAATGATTGTAGACAAAATTATAGATAGACAATTTAATAATAGAGCACATTGCAAGATTCATAATGTTAGAATACACCACATAGTAATTTTGTTCAGTGCATTGGCTCCCTACTAATGAGTAGGTTATGTATGGAACTAGGTGATGTAGTGTACATAAACCTATAACAATAAGAGCAAAAAAGTGAGAAGTATAAGTAAGAAGGGTTAACTAAGAGCATCTTTGATTGTTAAAGGATTGCTACATTATCAATATACAATTGTTTAGAGAATATATGTATATGAGTATTAAATTCAAATTATTTGTATATGATTTGAAGTATGTAAATGACATCTATATTGAGTGATAACTTAAATCTATTTACTTATGTTTTATCTTAGTGTGACATAAATTAAAAGTGTTTTAAAATGGTATGTGAATCAAGATAGATAAAATAATTACATTGAAGCAACAACATAAAGTGTACAAATTACATGAAAAATGAATTATAATCGAATCGATAATGTGACATTCCATATCTAAACTAGTTTATCAATTGGGTATAAGTGCAACACCTTGTACCCCATCCCATTGCCAGTCGGTTATGAAACCTGACTAAGAGATACATGTATTACATGTTATTTGATCTCGACAAGCACATCACATTTAAAACAATCTTATCAATTGTGATTAAAACTTCAAAATTTCTAAAAAAAATTGAGTTACTAATTCAAATTTGAGATCCTCATGCCAAAATTTTGGCAGCATAATGGCTATACTAGGCACTATCCCAAAATTTAAATAGTAACTTGGAAATCAAAAATGCACTTTTAAAACATTTCTCAACAAATCCCTAACTCCATGATCCATCTTATCACTCTAAATTAACAAAAAAAAACACAAATGCAATATCATGAATAGATATCATACAATAAATTAAACTTATATAAACTTTAAAATAGTTATACACATTAGAATCCAAAAATTAATACAGTTTAGGCCAATTTTATCCAAAATACATTATATGAGTGCTTTCTATTTTATATATCATAAAGTTCATGATTACAATCACAAAATATACCAAAAGAATCTTCCTCTTTAGTTAAATTGACGATCCGAGGCTTTCTTTTAAATTGTCACCTTACTTATAAATCACAAAATAAATGATGTAATAGCTTAGTGGTGTAATTAAAATAACTATTGTAAATATGCTAAAAATACTTCAAACATTAAGATGTAGATAATGAATATGAATTACATTGTAAAATGTTCAATAATCCATATAGCAAGCATGCATACACTGACATAGCATATATTGTGTGCATTTTGCATTATAATAATCATGCCTCCTTAAAACTTGGCATCAATTATGCAAACAAGATTATTGTTTAATTAATCCAATTATTAGGCCCATACTCAAATACAAGAACACTATAGATAACGGAATATCAATGGGCCACCTAGGCCCTTGAAACCATATTGACCCCACATGCATCAAAACTTAAGGTCAAAAAAATCATTGACCTTTATATCAAGATATATAGTCAAATCTTTATTACACATTAGTCCTAAAGGTCAAAAATAAGATACATTGATCAATGTATTAGACCCATAGGCTAGAGAAATCAAGTTAACCCAAAGGCTATGGAGGTACCGAAGTACCTTAGCAACAACTATAACTCTAAGTTGATCGGCTAACCTATTCGACTAGGCTATTACTTGTATAGGCTGCTAACTAATTATTTTTATTTTTACTTCATTATTATTAGTTGATGTTGCTTTTTAATTATATTAGTTTAGCCAACAAATGACTAAACTAGGAAAGTGTTAATTATATACTAAATATGACATTATACAATGCGATAACCTATTATAATACTAATTGCAAAGTTATTACATGCTTATGTTCGTACATGTTTAATATCATGATTTTTCCTTATTAAATGCATTTCACACCATAATCATCTCATAATCATCATAATAAATACATGGCTTATAAGCTAATGCAGCAACCTCTTAATATATATAGATACATCATCCACACACATTAGAAGTTCTCATCTCAACATATACATATCTTACATAAAATAATCAAGCTACAAAAGCAATTATTATCACTTAAATGTCATTTACATCATAAGCACACTAAAAGCATACTAAGAAAGCAACAAAACACATAAAACTCATTTCACATCATAAATGTATTATGACATACATATAAAGGAACAAAGAATGCAATTATCTCTCATTTCATATTTTTTAATGTTATTTCATACACTTAATATGTCTCAAAGGCAATTTCATATACCATTAGCCATTCAGCTATGCCCACACAACCTAAAAATAATTATTTATTCTTTTTGCCTTGCACCATCTAATTTAATTAACACACCTCATGTCGACATTTTCCATCATCAATTATGATTAAATCTCATGCACATTATACATGTAAAATGCATACATGTGTATACAAGCATATAAAGGCTAATATTCACTCACACACTATCACATAGTTATTTTGGCCATAAAGATCTCCTAAGCATATAATGCACACACACATACATAATTTATCATCAAAACATATCTATATAATAATTTAACATCATACATATGCATATATCATCATTAATCATGCCATATATATTATTACTTACACATACACATATGATCACAATTAAATCTTCATCATTTCAATCATCATACTTCAACATCATGAATTACATACCTTTATTTACCTCTTTAACATCATTAAATACTCCTTATATGCATTTATAAAGCATTAATACACATTAATCACATTTATGGCATAATATTAAAAATTAATAGCATAAGTAAAATCACATAATTATCTTGATTGCACACACCAAGAGAGTCAAAATGCACTTGCAAAGTCCACTCACGCCTTGTTCTTGCCATTATCTGGGGTTTTATCCACATTTTTAATTACCTATAATAGGTTTTATATGTAAAAATCCATAATATATCATATAGGAATCAAAAATCTAAAATGACCATATATGTCAACTACTGGGCACCCGACGATAGTGGGAAAAATATGAAAAATAAAAAAAATCCTACCTAAAAAATTTTGGGTTACTATTCATCGAAGAGGAAAATCAAGCCTAACCTTTAACTTTTCATGCAAATTGAGGTAAAAAACGGCTTCTTAGGGTTAGGGAGATTTTGAATTAGGGCTCAAATAGAGGAAAAAGAAGCAAATTAGAGCTTTGGTAGGGCAAAAATGGCTCCTCCTCTTTTATCTATAGCGTCGGCAATAGTAAAAAGGGAGGGGGACATACTATTCCTCCTTTTATCCCTTTGTTGACCTATTTATACCATGTGCCATTTTTTGCCTCATTATTGATAATCAAGTGACCTAATAATATCCATAATTCATACCTCAAAACCTTTAAAAATTTTGTGCTAAAAAAACTCGAAAAGTTAATTAAAAACACAGTTTTCAATGATACCTAATTTTACTAAAGATACTTCCTAATCTCCAAAAATTCAAATTCCAATGTCATCAGGCTCATTGGAATTTTTGAGTATTAGGTTGTATAAATCCCAAAATTTTCTGAGTAACTTTTAAAATATTTTATAATTCAGCTTTACCTTGATCATTATTCACAAAACATTGTTATAAAAACTTTCTTAGCATTTTTAACAAACCAAACAACTTCCAATTGGTTTTCAAACTTTGCCTAAAATTATTTAATGATTAATACTTCCATTAGGTAGCTTTAATGCATCTTAGGTCTCATGAGCACTATTTAACCTGAGAAAGTACTATTCATAAAAGTCGAGATTTTTGGATCGTTACATTACTCCCCTCTTAAAAGAAGTGTCATCCTCGACATTATCTAGTTCAAATAGGTAAGGGTACTACTCTCGCATCTGAGCTTATATTTCTTATGTCACCTCTTTTATTCCATAATGCTTCAAAGTAACTTTCACCACTATCTTATTTTGTAACTCTTTAATCTCTCTTGCCAATATTCTGACAAGCTCTTCATCCTAAGAAAAATCTAGTCTCCTATAGATAAAACATGTGTTAGGTCCGATTTGTATCTCTGAAGCATAGATACATGAAAGTCATTATGAATCCACTGAAGTTCTAATGTCAATACTAGTCTATAGGCTACTATCCCCACACATTCTATCCTTTCATATGGCAAAATAAACCTCGGGCTCAACTTTCCCTTTTTACTAAAATGTATAACCTTCTTTTGTGGTGAAAACTTCAAAAACACCTTATTTCCCACATCAAACATAATATACTTTCTCTGAAGATTAGCATAAGACTTCTATCTATCATAAGCTACCTTCATCCTATCTCTGATGATCTTGACCTTCTCCTCAGTAGGCTTGAACAAATCTGGTCCCATAAGCTTGGTTTCACTTAGTTTACTCTAGCATAAAGGAGTTTTGCACTTTCTTCCATACAATGCCTCATAAGAGGCTAGACCCAAACTTGTTTGATTGCTATTATTGTATGTAAACTCTATTAATGATAGATAGTGATCCTAGCTACCCTTAAACTCAATGGCATAATGCCTCAGCATTCTTCTTGCACCTATTAACCATGCTTCATCATAAGCATATCATCATATACTACTTAGCATCAAATCACTAGTGTATCAAATGACTACTTGAGTGGCTCTTTTTGATTATTCATTAATCTATGGATGAAATGCCATACAAAAATTCAATCGAATACCTAAAGCCTCATGAAGTTTCTTCCAAAACCTCGATTTAAACTGTGGGCCTTGATTTTATATGATCTATGATGGCATTCTATGTTGCCTGATGACCACATTAATGTACAGCTCAGTAAGCTTCTTTATAAAATAGACAATTCTTACTTATATGAAATGAGATCCTTGGTAAGGTGATCTACTAAAACCTATACCAAATTACACTTGCTCCTTATCATAGGTGACCTAACTACAAAGTTTATAGTGATTTTGCCCTATTTACATTCTAGAATTATTATAGGATATAACAATCTAGGTGGAACTTAATGTTCTGTATTGACCTACTAACAAGTAAGTTACCTTGTCATGTATTCTGATACATCTCTCTTCATACTAGTCCATTAATAAGATGACTTCAAATCTTGATACATTTTTGTACTATCAAGATGCATAGCATAAGGAGTGCTATGAGCTTCTTGCAAAATCTACTTTTTTAACTCTTCGACATCTATAACACAGATCTTATCATGGTAATACAAATAACCATCACTCTTTATTTCATACTCAGTGGGCTTCCCCTCTTAGGTGGCATTTATCATGCTCATTAGCATGTGATCATCTTTCTAACTATCTTTAACTTAATGAAGCAAACTAGGTTTTGCTTATATCTCTGCTAATAAAGCATCATCATTCATTAGCTGAAATCTAACATTCATAGCTCTCATGGCTACCATGAATTTCCTACTGAGGGTATCAACCACTACATTAGCCTTGCCACGATGATAGTCAATTAAACGATCATAATCTTTGATTAACTCCATCCATCTTTTTTACTTCAAGTTCAACTCCTTCTGTGTTAGAAGATACTTCAAACTCTTACAGTCAGTGTACACATAACACTTTTCTCTATAAAGATAGTGTCTTCATATCTTAAATGCAAATACTATTATTGCAAGCTCTAGATCATGAGTAGGGAGTTCTTCTCATGTGGCTTTAACTGTTTAGAAGCATAGGCAACTACTTTGCCTTCTTACTTTAGAACACAACCTAAACCATTATGTGAAGAGTCACTATAGATGGTAAAGTCCTTCCTAGAAACCTACTGAACTAGAATCTATGCTTTTGTTTGCATCACTTTAAGCTGGTCAAAGCTCTTTTGATATTTATCATCCTAGACAAACATGACATCTTTCATTAATAGATGAGTTATAGATTTTGCAATCATCAAGAACCCTTTCACAAACTGTCCATAATCACCAACCAAACTGAGGAAACTTTTAATCATTGTAGTGTTCTTGGATGGCTTCCACTCCATAATTGCTTGAATCTAATTGGGATCAACCTAAATCCCCTCTGCAGAAGCTATGTGCTTAAGAAAAGACACCTCACTAAGAAAAAACACATATTTGTTAAGCTTAACCAACATCTCCTCATCTCTTAAAAGTTATAAAATTGTCCTTAGATGCTGCTCATGGCCCTCTTTATTCTTTGAATAGATAAATATGTCATCGATAAATACAACTACAAACTGATCAAGATATGATATGAAATTTTGATTCATCAATTCCATAAAAAGCCATAAGAGCATTGGTAAGCCCGAATGGCATTATAAAAAACTCATAGTGACCATATCTTGTTCTAAAAGCTATCTTCCCTATATCAACCTCCTTAACTCTTAGTTGATAATGCTTGAACCTCAAACCAATCTTAAAGAACACTCTAGCCCTTTTAAGCTGATAAAAAAGATCATTTATCCATAGCAACATATAGTTTTTCTTGATGGTCACCTTATTTATCTATCAATAATCCACATATAACCAAAGAGAACCATCTTTCTTTTTAATAGACAATACTGGTGCTCCTCAAAGTGAAACACTAGGTTTTATAAAACCCTTATCCAACAATTGTTGCAACTGTATCTTCAATTCTTTCAATTCTATTAGAGCCATCCGATATAGAGCTATCAATACTGAAATAGTTGAAGGTAGAACTTCAATGCTGAACTTGAGTTCCCATTTTGAAGGGAAATTGGGCAACTCTTCTGGAAAAACATCTTTGTAGTTGGATGCTACTAGTATACTACTTACATCTAAACTCTCATTTTTTATGTCAAACACATGTGCAAGATAAGCTTGGTAGCCCTTCCTCATCATCCATGTCATTATGACTACCGAGATAACATTGCATAAAAATTTCATCCTCTCACCCACAATTGTGATCTCAACCTCATTATCATCATTGAGAGTTAACCTCTTCTACTTAAAATCAACTATCGGTTGATACTTAGACAATCAGTCTATACCCTGTATCAAGTCAAACTCCTTAAAAGGCAACTCTATCAAGTCAACTATGAACTACTGATCTTGAATCATTAAAGGACATCCTTTATAAACCTTGTCAACTATCACATGTTAACTTATGGGATTCCTAACAATGATCTCTAGGTCAAGGTGTTCTAAATCTAACCCTTAGTCTCATGCCCATTATGTGTAAACATAAGAATGTGTGGACCTAAGATCTATTAAAGCTAAAGTAGGAGAGTCAAAGAGATGAATGGTATTGATAATAATGTCTAGCCCATCAGCTTCCTCTTATACTCTAATGGCATACTGTCAAGTAAGAGCCTACTACTTAGCTCTGAACTTTACTTTATCTCTCTGAGCTCTCTTTACTTTATCTCTCTGAGCTCTCTTTATTCTTTTTTCTCAATCACTTCTCTAATCTCTGATGGAAATATGAGTAAATCCCTATCTAGCATTAACTTTCTTTAGATAATCCTTGCATAAAAGATCTAGTGACCTACATAAAAAATATACTCCTAGCTTTAGCTTTTAGCACTCTTCTTTATGTTACTTATGGCAAGTCTGACACTAAGGTACTAAGCCACCCTTGACTGTCTGAACTAGTGTACTGGTAGCCTAAGATTGCTACCCCATCTTACCTTAATTGCCCTACTTATTTTTTTTTTGAGACTAGCCATGTTTTTATATATACTATGATGCCTTTGTCTAATTTTCCTTAAAATTCTTATCAACTATCTAAGGTGCACTAGAAGCCCCCTGACCAAAGGACCTTTTCTTCTGATAGAACATCTTTTTTTCCTTTGATAACCCCTCTATAGAACAACATATTGCAACAAGTAAGGAGAAATCTCTGATCTTTATAGGGACCACTTATGACTTGATGTCTATATGTAATCCCTTCTCGAACTATTTACACTTGTCATGTTTTGTGTAAATAGTATCCTTAGCATAACGGCTAAGCATAGAGAAGTTCTTCTTGTATTCCCTTATGGACTTTTACTCCTACTTGAGTTCCATTAATTGCTACCTTTTATCATCCAAAAAATCTTCTAGAATGTATTTCTTGTTGAACTCGACCAAGAAAATGTCTTAAGTTAGCTAATGCTCTATCTTGTACTTAGTCAAGTCTTCACACCATTTTTAGGCTTCTTCATGTAATAAAGATGTGGCATAGATAACTCTCTCTACTACCTTGCATTGTATATACTTCATAATCTTTCTAATACAGTTAAACTTGTACTCTACATTTTCAAGGTCTACCATACCTTTTACCTTGAAGTATTTGGTTCTCATTTTCTTTACTCTCTTAAGATATGTCTTCTAGAGAGCTAATGGAATCTCTGGCTACAATGCTAGTGGTGGAGCAGTAGTTGTAGCCTATCTCAAGAGCTGTAGCATCCTTTATGGAAACACTAGTAGCACCGGGGCAATAAATGATACTTGCCTTGCTGTAGTACCAAATATGGATACAATCGGATCATGCTTTATCTCATAAACATAAAAGCTTGACTCTTAACTTCCTTATCTTTGGGTGCCAATTGATCGCTCATCTTATCTGTACATATGAGAAACAATTTATAAGCCTTGATATCATGAATTTTATGATGCATAAATTAACCTAGAGCACTCAAATATCCCCTAGAAACACCTAAATTAGAGCTCTGATACCATAAAATGTGACAACCCTTACCCGATCCTATCACCGAACCTAACTAAGAGATGTCTGCATTACATGTTATCCAATCTTAACACACACATCACATTTAAAATAATATTATCAATCATGATTAAAACATAAAAGTGCAGGTTTTCAAAATTTTTCAAAAAAACCAAGTTACTAATTCAAATTTAAGAATCCTCATGCCAAAATTTTGGCAGCATAATAGCTGTACCAGGCACTATCCCAAAATTTGAATGGTAACCTGTAAATAAAAAAATGCACTTTTAAAACATTTTTGAATAAATCCATAACTCTGTGATCCTTTTGATCACTCTAAAATCACAAAAACAACACAAAATGCATTATCTCAACTTTAAAAAGAGATATCATACAATAAATTAGACTTATATAAACTTTAAAATAGTTATACATATGAGTAATCAAAAAATTAATATAATTTACATCCATTTTATCCAAAATACATTATATGAGTGCTTCCTATTTTAGTAATTATAAAGTTCATAATTACAATCACAAAATATACAAAAAGAATCTTCCTCTCATGATAACTTGATCATCTAAGGCTTTCTTTCAAATTGTCACTTTACTTATGCATCACAAAACAAACGATATGCTATGCAACAACATAGTAGGGTAATCAAAATAACTTAAGTAAATATGAGAAAAATGCTTTAAACATTAACTTATAGATAATGAACATGGATTACATTGTAAAATGTACAACAATCCATATAAGAAGCATGTATACACTAACGTAGCATATAATGTGTGCGTTTTGCATTATAATAATCATGCCTCTTTAAAACATGTCATGAATTATACTAATAGGATTATTGTTTAATTAATCCAATTATTAAGCCCATACTCAAGAACAAGAACACTTTGGATAACTGAGTATCATTAGACAACCTAGGCCCTTAGAATCACAAAAGCCTTATATGTGTCAGACTCGTAAATTAAAAAAGAATTGATTCATAGGTCAAGATATATATTCAAATCATCATTACGCATTAGACTCCGAGGTTAGAAATAATATATGTAAATTAATGCTTTAGACCCATAGGTAAAAAAAATTAAATCAACTTGAAGGTTCATGTATCACAACCTGAGGGCCATGGAGATACCGAAGTGCCCTAACAACTGCTATGACTCTTAGCTAACTAGTCAACCTATCCGACTAGGCTATTACTTGCATGGGCTACCAGTTATTTATTTTTAGTTTTACTTTATTATTATTAGTTGATGTTGCTTTTAATTATATTGGTTTAGCCAATGAATGACTAAATTGGGAAAGTTTTAATTGCATGCTTAATACGATGTTATAAAATGCAACCACTCATTATAATACTAATTGCAAAGTCATTACATGCATATTTTCGTACTAGCTTAATATCATGTTTTTTCATTATTAAATGCATTTTATAACATCATCATCTCATAATCATCATAATAAATACATGGCTTATAAGCTCATGCACCAACCTCCTAATATCCATAGATACTTTATCCACATGCATTAGAAGTTCTCATCTCAGCATATGCATGTCTTACATACCATAATCAAGCTACTAAAGTTATTGTTATCACTTACAAGTCATTTATATCATAAGCATGCTAAAAGCATACTGAAATAGTAATAAAGTACATAAAACTCATTTCACGTCATAAATGCATTATCACATGCATATAAGGGAACAAAGAAAGCAATTATCTGTTATTTCATATTTTCATGTTATTTCATACACTTAATGTATCTTAAAGGCATTTTCACATACCATTAGCCATTTGGCCATGCCCACACAACCAACTTATAGTTACATATTCTTTTTGCCATACACCATCTCATTCTATTAACACACCTCATATCCATATTGTCCATTATCAATTATAATTAAATCTCATGCACATTATACATGTAAAATGCATACATACATATTCATGCATATATGAGCCAATATTCACTAATGCACTCTCACATGGCCATTTCGGACATGATGCTCAACATAGCAAACACACATAATTCATCATTAAAACATATCTATATAACAATTTAACATCATACATATGCACATATCATCATTAATCATGCCATATATACTATTACATAGACGTAAACATATGCTCATAATCAAATCTTCATCATTTCTATCATTATACATCATCATCATGAACTAAATACCTTTATTCACCTTGTCAACATCATTAAATGCTCATTATATGCATTTATTGAGCATTAATGCACATTAATCACATTTATTGCTTACTATGAAAAATTCAAAGCATAAGCAAAATCATGTAAATTATCTTGATTACAAATACCAAGAGAGTTAAAATGCACTCCTTAAGTTAGCTCACACCTTGTTATTACCTTAATCCTAAGTTTTATCTGCGTTCTCAATAGCCCACAATAGGTTCAATACATAAAAATCCATAATAAATCATACAGGCATCAAAAATCTAAAATGACCATATATATCAACTCATGGGCCTCAAGGATTGTGTGAAAATATCAAAAATAAAAAAATCCTACTTGAAAATTTTTGAGTTACTATTCACCAAAGAGTAAAATCAAGCCTAACCTTTGATTTTTCACATAAATCGAGG
>CANXYI011285495.1:0-19763 GCA_948208565.1 Hura crepitans | reverse complement strand
ACATTAATATCAGAAATAAATAGATAGATAAAAAAATAAAATGCAAAATGAAAAGGCAAATAATTGAATGAAAAACTATAAGAAGAACAACAATATAAAAAACCCACAAAGTGCCGTAATAATCACAAAAATACACAGATTTAGTAAAAATAAAGGGGAGAGAGAAAATGAAAAAAAAGAGAAAATATTGGCTCAACGCGTATAATTGCCTTCAGGAAAAAATATCTCGAAATGAGTGAAAACTTGCACCAAAAATCTCCTGAAAATGCAAAAAAATGGAGTTTTGAAAGTGATTTTGAGATTTTTTGGGTCCTAAACTTGAAGAAATCCAACCCTAAAAAAGGGTATGAAATGGAGTTTTTACACATGAACTTCGAGATTGAAAATGGCAATTTTCGAGCCCAAAATGACCATTTTCAAGGTTAAAATGGTCATTTTTCCTTAGAAATGGCCGTTTTGCTAAAAAACGGGCATTTTCTTCTCTAAAACTATTGTTTTCATCGACCATAAATGAACAACTTTTTTTAAACCTAAAAATAAAGTGATTTCATTTCAGAAAAAAAATCATCATTTTAGATGAGCAAAATTAGTCATTTTAGCCCTTAAAACAACATCATTTTGCCATAAAACAATGAAATGAAGACCAATTTGTATTTTTAATTTATTTTTTCTTGAAACTTTTACTCCATATCGTGGAATTATTTTGAGTTGATAAAAACATTTCTTAAAAATTTTTAAAGGCAACTTTGAGATCTTTGAATTAGATGTGAACATCCTCATTTATCAGAACTTAGTCCTTTTCTTCATCATTAAGATATCTGAACATAGGGAGCCCCAAAAATCCAGTGTCTATAGTTACACCTAACTTTAGAGAGGCAACTACAGAGTGCGTGAAGTGACCCAAAGTTTATAAGAAGAGAGGCACATACCTTATATGGCAACCTTTCTTGTTAATAATTTGATATCATTGTTGGTTTAACTTAGGTAGTGCTAGGATGCTTCACCCGAGGTTTTCATGATTTAGGTAGTGCTAGGATATTGCACCTAAAGTTAAGGTGGTTCAGGTAGTGCAAGGACACTACAGTCAAAGTTGGTTGGAACTAGGCAATGCTAGGACGCTGCACCTAGACTCAGGTAATGCTAGGATGCTGCACCAGAGATTTTTGTGACTCAAGGAGTGCTAAGACACTGCATCTAAAGTTGAGGTGGTTTAGGAAGTACTAGGATGCTACACTCAAAGTTGGTTAGAACTAGACAGTGTTAGGATAATGCTCCATATATTATTGTGTTTTAGGTAGTGCTAAGAGTCTACACCAAAAGTTTGTTTAAACTAGGCAGTGCTAGGACGCTGCACCCATACTCAGGTAGTGCTAGGATACTACACCCAAGATTTTTGTAGTTTAGGTAGTGCTAAGACACTGCACCTGAAGTTAATTGGGAATTGGGTAGTGCTAGGATGCTGTACCTAGACTCAGGTAGTGATAGGACACTGCACTTGAGATTTTTGTGATTCAAGTAGTGCTAGGACACTGCACCTAAAGTTGGCTAGAACTGGGCAGTGCTAGGATGTTGCATTAAGACTCAGGTAGTGCTAGGATGCTGCAACTAAGATTTTTGTGGTTCAGGCAGTGCTAGGATGCTGCACCTAAAGTTAGTTGGGAATTAGGAAGTGCTAAGACATTGCACTCGAGATATTTATGGTTCAGGCAGTGCTAGGACATTATACCCAGACTCAGGCAGTGCTCGAATGTTGCACCTGAGGTTGATAAGGTTTGGGCAGTATTAAGACATTACACTCGAGGTTGAAGTGTACTGGGCAATGCTAGGATGTTACACTCAGACTTAAGCAGTGCTAGGAAGTTGCACTTGAGGTTAATGTTAAGAGAAAATTTTATTGATTGAGGGTCATTGACCTTACCCCCTACAATAGAGCAAATGGTGATGGACTGTTGTTGGCTCAACATTTGTGATGTTGCATATAAAATTTTGCTTGTCCCTTTGTGAGAAAAAGGTTTAAACTTGTTAGTCATTTGTGAAGTTCCATATTGAATACTGTAATGCCCATATAAACTTGGGGATATTGCATATTTATGATTGTGTAAGCTTGTGAATGCTTACAACATGCCCCCTACTATTTGACTAAGCAATCATCATAAAGACTGCCCTCTATGACAAAGAGTTGAAATGTGTTAGCCACTATATTTAATTGTATTTCATGCATGTTGTGTGTGAGTGCTTTAATTATTTTCATGCTTTATTTGTTGATTTATTTTTTGCATGGGCCATAAAATAATAAAAGAAAGTAATAAAGAAAGCCTAAAATCAAAGTATGTGACATCAATGATTAGTCTACTTTTTAAAGCATAATTTGTAATGTCTTAATGCCATTATCTAAGTGATAAATTAAAAAAGATATAAGGAGTGCTAAAGCTTAGGTAGATGTCTTAAGGCATGGAATGACTGAATCTCAGCTTCAATTGAATATATTGATATGTTTTATACTGGTGTCTTTGATCCTTGTATCTAAATCACATCCCCTCACACTTTCTCACTGGTGCAAACATTACTCTACAAAATCACTACAGTACCACTACCACTAGCTTAATTTTGGTATGGCTTTTTGCTGATTTTCCAAATCTCGTGCAGAGGTGGTGCCTATCGATAAAGGTGACAACAAATAGGCACTTAAAATGCTTAGATTCCTTATTGTTGAGCTAGTTGAAAGCTACCACATGCTTAAGCTTAGGGCAGCATACCTAAACAACATAATTTTGCCTTTGCATGCCATTGAATAGAGGGTTGCTTCCAAGAGCCAATTTGTTTTAATATACAGCAAAAGCATATGCATGCTGTATGTATGTTCAATGCATCTTCGAGTACAAATGCTTATGCAAATACAAATGTTTGTAATATGCGTGAATGCTTAAGATGAAAATTAAATATATGAGCTGGATGTGATTATCTAATGTATAGAGGGGTGAGTATATTGATTGGTATGCCTAACTCTATGGAGAATGAATGCATGATAGGCCCTTATATATGTATGTATATATGTACAAGCCTGATACATGTGTGAATATACATGTTTGCAATCGTGAATCCTTCTTTTATATAGTGCATATGCATGTGTATGTTATTTATACTATATAAACATGTTTGTGATGCATATGAGGTGAAACTAATTCCTTCACAAGTAATGTATAGCATGACACTAATACATGGGGATGCCTACTTAACTTTTTTTTTTGACTATATGCATATTTGTGCAATGTAGATATTTATATGCAATTATGTGTGATGAACATTGAATATGGGCCTTTGTAACTAAATGCATGAGTCAAATGAGTGGATGAAAGGGTATGTATGCTTTAAGGCATGAGTAAAATGTACATGCATAAACTAGTGATGATAAAATGTTCATGCATATATGAATGGACTACCACTAATGTATAAATATATGAATAATGATGTTAAAAAATGCATGTTTATGTATGTCTCATGTCGGACAATGAATGAATAATGCATGTGTTGATGCGCTTATCTAATATGCTGAATGAAGACATACAAATGATGAATGTACTATGCCTCTCTTAATAAAAGTTTTCACAAATGCATTTTCAAGCTTAAAACATTGCCATTGAGATCACTCTTTCCTTCGGCTCCTTATCGAAAAGAATTGGGTTTTGGTTATTTTTGGTACGAGTGTCCATTTTCATTTGAAAGTGAATTAAAGTTCTTGTCTAGAGTGGTGTAAGATTTTATGGTTACCAAGAATTAAGGTAGACATTTTATGATTAATCAATAATGCCCCCACTTCCCTGCTGAATATCAAAACTTCTTTTTTTTAGTCTTTTCTTTACCCTAATTTTTGCCTAATGCGCCCTCTAAAGGAGGTTTTTGCATTAGCGAGGTGTGCCCTAATTTTTGCCTAATGTGCTTTTTAAAGGACATTTTCACACTAGTGGGCAACCTGACTTTTGCTTAATGCACCTTCCCAAAGGAAGGTTTTCACACTAGCAGGCTTTTTTTTTACCTAAAGCCTCATACAAAGATTTTATGCTTTGATACTTGATCTTCGAATGTTGTACTTTTATCAGTATACCCTTTTCTTGCTGAAGATCAATCCAGTTGTTGTTGTCATAAAAGTTGGTTATTCAGTGGAAGGAATTACAGGTTGATTTCGATGGTGTGATAGACAATAAGGTAATAGGGTAATAAAAAGGAATTTTTTGTTATTTTGCATAAAGCAGCTTGACATTTGTTAACACATGTGCACGAAAGATAATTACCACAAAGACATTTAATGTAATTGAACTTGGTTCATTTAATTTCAACATTTAAACATCTTGGACCTCATTATTCTAAACTCCTATTATCAATCTACCATTAGGGTTTTCATGGTTGAATATTTTCTCTCAATTCCTCTAACTTTCGCTTAGGGTGTTTCAAAAGGTTTTTAACCTAGAAAGGATTATTACTTTCATTTTATTTATTTTTTTTCTATTCCCTTTTTTTGAGGTGTCTACCCCATTGATGAATGGGATCACTAAACTTCTTGCAACCTTAATGCAATTAGGGATGACTTAACTTGGCATAAGTTTTTACTTAAGATTTTTCACTTTTATGGGTAATGCCATCTTTTCTCAATTATCAAACAAAAAAGATTCTTGACCTTATGGCATTTGCAAGGGGTTATTCAGGGAGTTAAACCCTTTTTATTCAATAAAAACTTTATACAAGAGAAAGCCACCAGTTTAGGGTCGCCTTTTTATTTATTGTCGGTACTTAAGGCATGAAATGATTATTTTGAGATCCCTCTTCTTTTGTTAAAGTAAAGAATGTCATTAGGCTCAATATTGGTGTGAAAAAGAGTTTTTGAAGGCCTAGCTAGCACTACTAAATCAAAATCACCTCTTATGATGGTTTTTATTGCTTACGTTAAAAGTTAGGTCTAGAACATGATAGACTGCTTTTAATGAACTTCATATGTGCCCATAGGGTTAACTGTGAAACTAATCCCAAGATTCTGGAAATTGATATAAAGTAATGTTATGGAAGGTTAAAGGTGAAAAGAGCATAAGGGTACTTATATATGTTAAGGTATCAAATTCCTTGGATTTTTTGGGCTAGGATTTTACAAAATGCTGATTACGTTAAAATTTTAACACCATGGGCACAGATTATTTACTAGTCATTTCTCTATAAGTTTTCTCAATTTAGTAGCTTAGTATGGGATAGACTCCTTTTTTATTATTTTTTTCTTTTTTTCTTTCTTTTTTTTTATCTCTTTTCTCCCTTATCAAAAGTTATAGAAAATGTGATCGAAGATGCTCACACATTCTGAGAATAAACAAACTAGTCATATGTAATGCCTATAAATTAAGGCTTCATAAATAGTACTATTGAGGTTGAAAAGTGTTCCCGCAGTGTCAGATCACCTTCACGAGGCTTGAGCCAGGGGTACTGGTCATGAAACTTTGAGAGGCCATAAAATGATGAAATTGACTTAATTTAAAGATTTAGCAAAATTGATAAATTATTTTAGGTTGTAATATAGTAGCCCATAGGCTCATATAGAGTCAGGCTGAGAATGACCCAGGATGTGCCTGGACAGACCTAAAAATGCCATACTTTAAAGGTTAAAAATTCTTCTAAGTCTATTGGTGAAAGAATTTTTGAATTTCGAGGTCATTTGCAAATTTTCTTAATTTTGAGCTTTGCATGTAAATTGAGGCAATTGGTTAACTATCCTATCGGTGGAATTTGGTCTTGAAATTTTATGAGCCTCTAAATGGGACCAATCAAGGATTTTTAAAATAAACATGATGATTTTTAGAGGTCTGTGTGATTTTTAAAATTTCTTCAAAGTTTTTATCAAAACTGAGCAATTTCGAGATGCTCGAGTGGCATGCAGCCCCACCCGTGCCACCTCACCCACTATATAAGCTTCAAGTTAACACCTAAGTGTCCACATGGCAAGTGCCACTCACCACCCCACTCACCCTCTCCTTTTCTTCTTCTTTACACTCGATGCCATTTCTTCTTTCCTTTCACCATTTTTGTTATTTTTGCAAGCTTTTATCTCCTAATTACCACCAAAAATCCTTTAATTATGTTGTGAATTAATTTATGAAGAGATTGGAGGCCATAAGAGTTCCTAAATTTTAAAAAAATTCAATAGAGCTCAAGTGTATATAAAAGAGGTGTGGGAAACCAACTTTTGATGTGTAAGTGTTTCCTCCCTTTTTAATTTATTTCTTAGAGGATTTAGTGATTCTAAGAATGCTTATAACCTTAGAATTTGATTTGGGGAATTATAGGATTTTTAAAGGATGGGAGGCGTGTATGTGAAATGAAGCAAAGTGAAAGGAAATAAGGCTTTTGGCAAGCTTGAAGTGAAGGAAAAGTCCTCATTGTTAAAGAGGTAAGTGAATTTAAGGCATTGAAAGGCATGTATGTAGGAATTTATATGAAATAGGTATGAGAACCTTGTATGGAAATGATGGATTTTAAGGTCAAAGTGTATGTAATGGTGGATTAAGCTTGTGTTTATGTTAGTTGTATATAGAACGAATGATTAGAATGGTGATTTAATGAAAAGAGTGAATGGAAGGATGAGTTCCCTATTTGGTCAAGAGGTATGTATGCTGTATGTGATGTGTATATGGCTTGTTAAGGTGATTTTGGCATGACTTCTAAAGTATTGGACATGAAATATGCATGAATTATATGTGTATGTGGTGAGAATTATGAGTATTGATGTGAGGCTTCATTAGGTTGAGAGGTGCCTTAGTGTGTAGGTTAAGCATATGGCATGTATGTTTGGCTTATTATATGGAATTTGGCTTGTTAGTGATGGCATTTTAGGTTTAGATGATAAACTTGATGAATAAAGCTTGTGTGTGTGCGCACTTAGTGTGGTTGAGGCATATATGAGGTATGTAATGGCATAGGTAGCATGATATGGCCTTTTATGTGTGTAAGTATGCTTGATTGATGCTATAATATGTATATGTGTGATTGATGGTGGAGAAAAGCATGTACATAGCCATTTGGAGGCATTGGCCGAGAGTTATGCAAGGCAAAAATGGCATGAAAAATGAGGTATGACATGTCATGTGTATATGTGTGATTGGCATGATTTATGTCATCTCCATAGGGCATGACTTAGGTGAATATGTATAAGTAATAAGGCATGAAATGCACTAATATTAGGATACCTTTTAAGGTTAGAAAATGGTTAAAAAGGGGAGTTGAAATTGGTTTATAATGGCATGGTAAATTCACTTGCAAATGGACTAAAATATGCATGCAAATGGTACCTTAAGTTGAGACAATTTGTGATGTTTATGTGAAGTGAAATGGAAGCCTATTTTAAGGCTATTTAGGATATATAATTGAGCTTGGCTTTAGGCCTATGAAAGTGTATGATAATGAGTGCAAGTGGCACTAAAAAATGGCTTGAAAAGGACCTAAAATGAACCTAAAATAGCCACTGCAAAATTGTAAATTAACCTATAATTGTCCCGTAAAAATGAATTTGGGACTATGTTTAAAATGATTGCTTAGCATGTGTATAAATGAGCCAAAATAGTGGATTTAACTAAATTTAATATGGCATTAATTATGCCTAAGATAGTGACCCAAAATATTTTAGAAAATTGACCCGTAATTATTTGGTAGGGCTAAAAATGACCTGTAACTATCCAGGTCAAAAATCGACTGTCTAATAAAAATTTTAACTGTCTATTTTTCAACTTGGAATATTATAAAAAAGTTGATTAGTAAAGAAATGAACTTAAAATGAAGTCAAATGGCACATTAGTTAGGCACCCACTCGATGGGTTAACCGATCAACTTAGGGATTAGTAGCTGCTAGATTGTCTGTTTATCAGACTAGGCTAGTGCAATAACCAAGGTCTATAATTGGGACACTATACTAGTATGCGGGGTAGGCAACTATATTGCTAGCATTTTTGTTTGTATATCAAACTTGGTCGCTGCATCGATGAAGGTCCTTAGAGGGGCCATTGCACTAGTCTACGGGGTACGATGAATATTTTGATATGATAAATTGCCATTGGGAGGTCTATGGACTTATCCCTATGCACAGTTGCTCATTTGTAGAAGGTTCTTATGAACTGATCCCTATACCTATATCAGGTTGGTGTAGCAATCGAGGTCCAAAATGTGAGCCACTACACACTTTTTAATTCCCTCTTAGTCCACTGTCTATAAGTGTCATCTACCTACTTGGGCCTATGAAATAAAATTAAAGTAAAGTAAAATACAAGTTTAGCATATTGATGATAGCTTATGATGATAAATTTAATAAATAAAACATAGTGGCATTTTGGTAATATTAAAGTAAACATGGCATATCATCTGAATGGCATTAGTCACTTGGCATATCACCTACACACTATATCTAGATCATTATTTTATGTTTGCTTGTGTGTGTGTTAATGCATGTGGCATGTTTTGAATGGTTTAAATTCACCACTGAGTTTTATACTTAGTGTACATGTGTTATGATGCGCAGGTAGCAAGGATAAGCATATCAGCCTCGGAGATTGTGTAGTGTAGCAATACAAGTGTTGAAGGGTAAACAAAGTTTCTTTTTATTTGAGTGGTGGCACTCATGTAAACACTATAGGTATGGGTTAGCATGCTTAGGAGCTACTATATTTGTATATAAAACATAGATGTGATGTATATAAACAGGTGTTTTATTTGTTTGGGTTGCTTAAGGTTTTGATAACTATGGGCCTGAGGCCCTATTTTGATATATGTTTGTTGTGTGCTAATGTTAACTCGAGGAACAGAAGGATCCAGATAGAGGTTAAATGGAATGATTGTCTATAGAAGTGTTTTTAACAGGTGAAAAAAATTTTGGTATGTCACTCAAGTAGCCGTTGTATTGCCCAATTTTTTGTAACTTGTAAAGTGTTTATAAATGGGTTTTCTAAGTCTATCAGACCATATATGAACATGCTTAAGGATTAGATTGGAAATCTAAGCAATAATTGATAGAGTTTTAGAATAGTCCATAAGTGTTAAGGAGTTTACCTCTGGAGAAATTCTAGGATGGGTGATCTAGCGAGAAGTGCATTGTCCGTCGGGTTTCTTCAAGAATCCAGTAGGGAGTGTCACATCATAATTGAATTAATATCACATATGCAATGATTATCAATGTGCGTGCTATCACATCATCATACAAAGGAAATAAAAGTAGAAACATTTCATTGAAAAGATAAAAGGTGAAGTTTTTGAATTCTAAAATATGTTCATAAGCACAAAGCATTCTCAAAAACACAAAAGAAAGGTTCGAGTATAGGTTTGAAACTTTATCATAATCATGAATTTGGTTAGTGAGGCTCACTCTTCCTTGGTGAGTTCATGAATAGTAGCATGAAGAGTCCAACATTCATTTGTGTGATACCCAGTATATTGGTGATATTCACAAAAGAGATCAAAGATGTCCTGGCTTATTTTGACTTTTGGCTAGTTGAAATAGGAGTGGTTGTAGCTTTCCTTCTAGTACCAATTTCTTAAAATGCCATGATAAAAGTTTAATCAAATTGAGGTGACATTCTTTGTTGATTGCTAAGGCATTGATATAATTAGGTCTTATATTAGTAAGGTGGGGCCTCTTCCTACTTAAATACTATTTTTTCATCTCATGGCTCTTAAGATAATGAGCATCAAGTTTTGCATCTGCTATGGCATGAATAACAACTTGTAGTACTTTTTGCTAAAAAACTGTGAGAGCCTTAAAGAATTCTCTACATGTAAGAGGAGCATCTTGATCTCCTATCTTGGCCTCAAGAGTATTCCTAGCCAATGTAGCTGAGCTAATTGCTAGCATTCCTTATCTGAAATGATCTAATACAATGATTAATTCCTTTCGGGACATAAGGGCATCTTGATCATCAACCATAGTTGAGGGGTAGAAGTGAGATGATATATTAGATTGGGAAGTAGTGGTATATTGGTTGGTGATCCCAAAAAAAGAATTATCTTTAGAAGATGTACACAAACACATTTAGTATGATGCATGATTCCTATCATATGTGTTTATGATGCATGATCCAAGTAGCATGGTACATGATTGTATGGATACATTTCCTACATGTGCTTAAGTATGTGCTATGTATGCCTAATTGATAAAGAGAGCTTTTACTTATGTACATTATGCATGATGTAATACACATTTAATGATGCATATATGATGATGCATAACTTCTTGTGATATGTATTTTTATAATACTATATGATACACCTTGTACATAAAAAGTAATGAATAAGTAATGAACCCATTTTTATTCCATTTGGAAGATTATTAGGAATGATGTCAAATCTAAGCCTTGTGCCTATAAGGTATATGAAATGGTGAACCAATCAGTTGTATGCTCATAATGAGATAAACTTGTTATGGAGGGACTATGGTCTCATGGTGTCCCCAGTAAAGTCGCCATTGTTCGTATAGGGCATTTTAATCATGTAGGCTAGTCAAACTGAAATAACCAAAGGAATGAATCTAAACCTTGCTCTTTAAGTATCAAAGGATGAGAATGAAGCTCGAGGAATCCCAAAGTTGTATCTATTCACTTGGCCTAGAAGGAGGCAAGTTAGGCACTATAAGGTAGGAGTCACCACCTAACTAAAGTGGGAATACCTTCTATGGCCAAAACTAGAGCGGTTTAGAACCCTACTTTTATTTATACCTCAAGTTAATATAGAACTTCAACTTGAATTTATAGCATTATCCTTTTTCTTCAAATAGGTTTTAGGTATCAAAATAAATCACTCTTTCACATCAAAGCATAATAAAACATATTTACAAAAATCAATAAAGTACTTGAAATTAAAGATGACATACATAAAATTGGGGAACTGATTATTTTGAGAACTTTGGTTCTCACATGCTTATTTTAGAATACGGGTTTCATTATTTATCTTTTGTTGTGGATACAATGAAATACCTTTCGTTAAGAAAAACATTAGTCAATTAAGTATAAAATGATTTAGTGCCTAAAACCGGGCAATTGACAATTTTGAGAACTTTAGTTCTCGCATGCTTACTTTTAGAAAATCGATCTTATTGTTCACAAAACCAAGTGATTGATTATTTTGAGAACTTTAGTTCTCGCATGCTTATTAAAAATACATGAAATCGGGTAATTGATTATTTTGAAAACTTTGGTTCTCACATGCTTATTTTGGAAAAATTAATTTTATTGCCTATGACTTTTATTAAGGAAAAATCAAAACCCATTTTATTAGGAAAATACCAATTTATTAGGTATAAAATGATTTGGCAATTTTTTTATGATGCATAAAAATCACTTTTCTACTTATTACAACATATATGGAATATATATGGAAATATTCAGATTGAAAATTAAGTTACATGGCAACCACCTAAAATACATTTTAACCCAAAAATAAAATAGAACAAAGTAAAATAAATTACATCAAAATCTCCTAAAATACAATCTAATAGTATGGACCAAAAATTACATCGAAAGCACCTAAAATGCGACTTCATTGATATTTGATAAAAATGGCAGGAAAGAGAATAAAATCACTCATTATATCAAAAAACTCGCACCATAACAAAATCAATATATTAGTATAAAAAATAAATAAAAGGATAAAAAATAAAATGCAAAATGAAAAGGCGGATAATTGAATAAAGAACTGCAAAAACAACAACAATATAAAAAACCCATAAAATGCCGTAATAATCATAAAAATACACAGATCTAGCAAAAAGAGAGGAGAGAGAAAAATAAAATGATTGGCTCAGCATATATAATTGCCTTCAGGATGAAAGATCTCGAAGCAGGTAAAAACTCGCACAAAAAATCTCCCAAAAATGCAAAAAAATGGAGTTTTGAAAGTGATTTCAATATTTTTTTAGGTCTAAATGCGAGGAAAGCCAACCCCAAAAAATGGTATGGAATGAGGTTTTATACATGAACTTTAAGGTTAAAAATAGCCATTTTGAAGATGAAAATGGCCATTTTCTAGCCCAAAATGGTCATTTTCAAGGTCAAAATATTCATTTTTTGCAAAACGGTTGTTTTCCCTTAGAAATAGCCCTTTTGCTTAAAAACAAGCATCTTTTTCTCTAAAACAGTCATTTTCATTGACCATAAGGGAAAATCTTTCTTGAAACCGAAAAGCAAAGTGATTTCATTTCAGGAAACAAAAACTATCATTTTGAATGATTTAAAATAGCTGTTTTAGCCCTTAAAACAACACCGTTTTGCCATAAAAGAATGAAATGAAAACTAATTTTTATTTTTAATAGATTTTTTCTAGAAAATTTTACTCTGTACCACAAGATTTTTTTTAAGCTGAGTGAAAACATTCCTTGAAAATTTTAAAAGGAAACTTTGATATCTTTGAATTAGACGTGAACATCCTCATTTATCGGAACTTAGTCCTTTTCATCATCATTATATAATCCAAACATAGGGAGCCCTAAAAACTCAGTGTCTACAGAGTACAATTAGAATGTTTTAAAGTTTACTGTAAGTGAATTTAATGTAATACGCATTATGTGTTTGTTGTTGCATCATTTAGGTGTAAATTTATGTGAATGAAAGTAATGTATTATGTATGTATGTTATGAGTTGTACATGGTGAATGTGTGTAAGAGATGTAGTGATAATGGTGGAATATATAGGTATATAGAAATGGAAAGAAAATAATGTATATGTATTGATTTGGGTTATAGCCGAATGATGTGTATATAGAGAATGTATGCATACAATTGGGGTTAGTTAGGATATGTGATGTAAATGAGTTAGTGAGAGAGTAATAAGCAAGATTGAGATGAGAAACCAAGGGAAAATTTATTATATATGTATATTTATCATATGGTTAGATGGTATACAAAAAGGAACATGTGTATGTGAGAGTGTGCTTAGATGTACTTAGCATGAAATGAGTTGGTAATTAACTACTAAATAAGCTTGGAAGGTAAAAATGATGTAGAACTTGAGGTATATATATGAACCCAATATGGTAGATTGGTATAGATAAGAAGTGAGTATGTGTACGAGTGAGGTTAAGTTGTGTGTGTAATGTAAATGAATAGGTAATATGGTGATAAGCAAGGTGTGCATGAAAGACTGAAAATAGAGGTATGTGTATAATAGGATAATGTGACATGGTGTCAAAATAGGAGAATAATACTACAATTAATGAATTTAACTTTAAATGAATAAAATTATAATTACTTGATTTAATTTTGAAGGATAAGATGTAAATGACTATATATGAAAGGTTAAATGAGATAATTATATTGGCATAATTGAAAATGTGGGAATTAATAGCTTAATTAGTATGCATACGTACGACATTGTATAATATGACTTCAATTGTGAATTTTATGAAAAAAATTGTGAGACTAATTGAAGTAGGAAGAATTGACAACATCTAAGCCGAGTATATTGACTTATATGATTATGAAGAAATAAATGGTAAGTGTGATTGAGATTGGAACTAGACTAAGAAGTCTAAAGGCAATAGTAATGAGTAATGAAAGATCTAAAGGGACATTACAATTGAAATGCAAATTATAGATATAGCGAATATTAAAGATACAATAATAAAATGAAAAATGTTTCAAATAATACATATGGTATGAGATATGAAATAATCAATGATCACAAAATGAGTACTGTGAGAATGTAAGTATAAGAAAATAGTTATGATAAAACTTGAGTACAGACTTGTGGGATGACAATAAACATATTAAAGACTATTACACAATTGAATATGACCAATGAGAATAAATGCAGAATAATGGCCTATATTAACTAGACCATTTACTGGATAAGTTAACTAGTTAAGCATGGAGTTAGCAACTACTAAAGGCGCGATCTATGAGGATCATAGCTTATTATATGGGAGGTGTAGCCACCGGAGTTTGATTTGAGCCTGCATGCTTTAGGTATTAGGAGGTCCACATGGATTAATCCTTGCTATCCATGCTATTTTGGGTATTAGAAGGCCTACATAGGATAATCCCTGCTACTTGTACTACTTCAGATATTGGGAGGTTTATATAGGTTAATCCCTGCTATCCATTGACACTGAGTTTTAGGATATAAGGAGGTCTATGAGGGTTGACCCTTGCTATCCCGCTTTTTGGGAGGTCCAATTAGACTACTCCCTACCATTTGGTATTAGGAGGTTCTATGAGACTGATCCCTACTATTGATTAGATGATGTGTACAAAAACTGAGGTCCATAATATGGGCCATTGTACAAGATAGATCCTTATATCCAGTGTTTGATAGTGTCTTTTAAGTATGGGCCTATCATTATGATGAATAAATAAATAAAAGAAACAATATGATAAAATGACAAGATAAGGCATAGAATGGATTAATGGAACAAGCAGTGAAATAAAATGGATAATGAACCTATAGATGTACTAAAGACAAGATAAAAGAATAAATGTGAATGTACTTAATAATATGTGACATATGCTACGTATAAAGGTATAATACGATTAAATTATTGCATGAACTAGACCTAGTTATATGTAAAATGAATAAACATATAATCTATGGTTATGATACAAATGGTAATAAGGTGTGAGGGTATTAAAAAAGACTTAACCATAATAAAATAAGCTAAGTACTATTATAGGGATGATACAATGCTTATAATATATCATTAAAGGGTCTTGTGTGACATATTTAACATTATACAATGTGTATTTTGTTAAATTTATCACTGAATGTATACTCAGCGTGTCAGTCTTTCCGATGCACAAGTATTAGTTGATAGCTAGTAGCTCCACTTCAAGCAGAAGTGCAGTAAGAGACTCTCAGGAAAGATGTACCATTGATAGGAGTCAGGATAGTGGCACTTATGTATAGAAGAGTACTAACTTTGAGAGTTAATATGTATATTCTGATGCATTTAGAATATTTGGATAAGATTATACGGTAAGTTAGATTATAAGCTATATGACTCATCTATATTTACATATTTATGATGAGTTATTTACCTAATTGATGTGTATGTGCTTCACTGATTGGCATGTTCATATGATGATAATATTGTTGAGAATGATTAGAGGGTTAGATGGACCCGATGACTATGGTGATTTAAGAATGACTTTAGAAGTGTTTTCTTATAGTTTAAATTTTTGGCTTTTCACCCGAACAATCATTATGCTACTAAAAATAGCATTAACCTATAGTATATAATTATTACTAGCATTTCTTATGAGGTTAAATGAACATGAGGTGGAATAGAATAAGGATGGGTGACCTTCTGGGAAGGTAACATCTCTTATCTGGTTTAAGTAAAGGATCGGGTAGGTGATGTTACATTTAGTGGTATTAGAATGGGTTTAGGCAATTCTAAGCAAAGAAATACATGAGTGCCACTAGGTTAGAAAGGTATATTGATGTTATCTACACTGTTGCTGGTTAATACTTATTATCTAAAGTGCAAAGTAGGATTGAAAGGTAGTTGAAAGATGTACTACTATAAAAAATGCTTAGGAACCTCTTCCTCTCACATGAACATAGTTGTGATAGCCCTAGATAAGGTAGGAAAGGCACCTAAAAAGATGACAAAGATGGAGGGAATTGATATCCTAGGAAAAAATGAGGCACGAATTGGCTAAAGTTGTGAGATGTGCTTGAATACTTAGAGGAAAGGGTTAAGGTTAAGTTTATCCTGGATGGCTATAATGTTATGAACTATGGAATTTTGTTTTTGTATGTATCAGGCTAATAAGAATGAGATTATCTCATTGGTAGAGAAGGAGTGATGAATTTGTTATAGGGAGGATGATGATTAAACTATGAATGTAGCTGGCTTTTTGAGAAGTTTGAAATCAAACTAGTATAACTTGTTTATCCTTTATAGATGACTAGATGGTGAAGGGATGTCATGCTAATTAGTGGAAGTGTTAGATGGGCTGTATAATCAATCTCTCATAGTAAGAGGCTAAGGTAAAGAAAAAGTAAGGAAAACTTAATGATATAATATCCAACAACTTGAAGGCATCCACATAATGACTAAAGAGAACGATTGGAATCTAATACTAGATAAGGTAAAGACTTGGAAGGAGTATATACAAAAGAAGAATTATGTTTATAGTAATGAGATCTAATTAAAGACCTAATAGTGGTGACCAAAGTGTCATAAGGAAATGTTAGAGATGAATGGTTACGATGTGACTGAACAATAGGTGACATGCATTGATGGCTAATGTTATGAAGGGTATAAGAGGATGAGAGATAAATGTAGAGTGTATAGAGAGCTTTTAAGGAAATAAAGTCAACAATAAGGATTATAGAGTATTTAGATAGAAATTGGGTAGAGCTAATCCAAAATAAAGAGTTATGAATGGTTAAAGGAGTGACACATTTAAGGTACCTATCAATGTCCTTGAAGATAAGGGCCATTTTTTTTCTTGATGATGCACTTGATATTAAGGTTAGGTTATGCATTATTTGCCATGATTTGCATATTAACACCTTGCACACTTGCATCACCATATTTATCTTGCATTTATCATTACATATGCATAACCATAACTTGAGCATAACATATATTTAGCCTTGATATCAAAAGACTTGATAGAATTACACTAATAATGATGAGTAATGAGATAGTGCTCAAAAAGGGGAGATAAGAGATATAGTGAGCTTAGATGAATTGAGTTGAGAAAAAGGGAGATACCCTTAAAGACGGTCTTATAGTGAATGAGAAATGGACAGTAATTGTGAGGTGGCTTAAGAATTGAGGGATATGTTAGAAAGAAAGAGGATAAAGAAGACATAATTGGGAAAGACAAGCTTTATGAAGTTATAAAATGAAAACAAATAGTAGGTTATATAAATGGAAGAAGATATGGTAAAGTACTAGGGAATTTAAAGTGCCCATGTGTTGAAAACCCTTAAGCAATGTTGCAAGAGGGGAAGTAGTTAAGAAAAATTTGAATAGCCTAAAGAATTTCAAAGGTGTTATAGAAGTCCAAAATTCCTTAGAATTGACAAACCATGATAAGAAGATTGCTAAGAGCTGTGATTTTAATAGAGTGAGTATTATAAAAGGATATAAAACTATATAAGGTGTTTGATGTCATGGAAGTTTAAAGAGATTAGGATAAAATGAATAGAGGTATTTATTTCAATATAAATTAAGTTAAAGAGGAGATTGGTTATATCTAGAAAGATATTTCACCCTAGACATGGAATTATGTTGGCACCAGGTGAAGAAGTGATTATAGCCGTTGAACTTATATGAAAACTTATAACTTGAGAGGTAGTGGTAATCATTGTCTCTTTTGAGATAAGAGGCAATATTGGTATAGTAAGGGAAATGGTATTTGTACAATTTAAGTATAAAGATACCATAGTGAATACTAGAATCCAATAGATATAAACCATGAAATGGTATTAAGACTAAGCATAATAACTCAGTTATAGGAGGCCTATCTCACACATAAAGTGAATCAATCAAAGAAAGGAAGATTAAAGAGTTTGGAGCTAAGATTAATAGATAAATGTATTATTCGAGCATATTACATGCCGGATATACATGAGACTGAATAGAGGTCTTGTTAGGATCTATAGGTAAGGACTAAGACTGAGAGGTCTTATTGGTTGATAGATGGAAATTAGGAATGTAATCTTTTCTAAATTGGTTTATTCCATGGTGATTCTAGCATAAAAATAAAGGAAAAAATGTTAGGAGTTTAGCAATGACACTATTGGTTACTTGGAATAAGTTTGATATCAGTGAAACTATTATCTTTAGGGGAATAGTACAAAGATTTAAGTACAAATTTATAGTTAACAGTAGGTTCTATGAACTATAATACAAGAAGAAGAGTGGAACATTATGTAGTTGAGAAAGAGATCAAATGATTATAGAATGGATAGAGACACATATGGAATATTAAGAATTATATGATAATAAAAGTGAGAAGGATGTTCCTTACTAAATGATGTTTAGAATTGAGAGAAGAGTAAAATGAGTCGAGTTTTATCGATCTATACGAAGTTATAAAACATGCACGATTGAAAGTAAATTAACTGGCATTACTAAAAGTATAATGAATATATAATATATGCTAAGTATTCATACTAGAAAGGTATGGAATTGAATCCTTACATGGGATGTTAATGTAAAATGTCTGAATAAAGATATATCACACTACAGTGAGGGATTCGTAGAGATCTTGGTAAGGAAAGTTAAGCAATTGTGGAATAGACTGATATTACAAATAAAAGTACAATGAAAGTAACATGAAGGAGTAACCTTAAGAACTAAGAGGTGGATAGAAAGCTAATGCTAAGGAAATTTTAAGGATGAAATTTTTTAAGAGGGGAAGGTTTGTAATGCCCATAAAATCTAGTTCTTGGGATAGTGTAACCCAAGGAGTGAATAGTTCCCTCAGAGCACTTGGGTCCTACTGAGGTGGCTAAAAGGGGAGTATTAGTCATGAAACTTTGATTAGCAAAATGATGAGGTAAATGAAATAATTAGCACTTTTCACTAAACCAATAAATTCTTTCATGTTAAGAAGTAGTGAATAGTGGCTTAAGTTGTATTAGGCTAAAAAATTAATCAGAACATACCTGGACTGACTCAAAAATAGCATGGCCTGAAGGTTAAAAATTCCAATGAGTTTGATGGTGGTGAAATCAAAATTTTCTAAGGTTGTTTGATATTTTATCTGAATTTCTTAATTACATAAGTGAATAATTTACCTAGGTTCCTATGGAATTTGGGCTAAGGTTTTAAGGACCTCTTGATTAAGAGTTTCGAGAATTTTTGGCACTAAAAGAACTAATTTTGAAAGTCTTGAACATTTAATTTGCATTTTTGAAGATTAAAGCATAAATATGATTAATCAGGGCTATCTAATCATCATGTGGAGTGATCGTGCCCATCCACCATTTTAATATAAATAAGTTAGCATGTGTGTACATGTATAGGATGAAACCAAGTCATCTTCTTCCTTTTATTCTATAAAATTCGATGCCATTTCCACATTTTCCCTGTCTTCATTTATTCTATACAAGCCCTAAAACACACCTTTCTTTTAGTTTAAAGTGTCAAATCATGCTTCCACAATCTCTAGATTAAGATTTTAGTGAAAGGAATTCAAGAGGAAGTTTAATTTGGAAGAAAACAATACTTGGTGAATAATGACACTTTTTATGGGTAAGTGATTTCTTTTAAGGTTTCTTATTTTTGTTGTATGGTATTTAAAGGGTAGATGTTAGATATGTGATTAGATTTTAATTTAGAGTTATGTAGATTTTTGTAGAAATTTTCTAAACATAAAACCTAATATATTTGTAGTATAATGGTGGAATTGATGAAGGAAGAGGAAACCAAGGATTCTATAGTGTAATCAAAATGGTTTAGAGTTCACTGTAATTGAATTTAACATAATATGCATTTTGTGTTGGTTGTTGTATCATTTAGGTGTAAATGTGTATGTATGGAAGTAATGTATTATGTATGCATGTTGTGAGTTGTACATGGTGATTATGTGTGAGAGATGTAGTGATGATGGTGGAATATAAAAGTGTAAAGAAATGGAAAGAAAACAATATGTATGTATTGATATAGGTTATGGCCAAATGATGTGTTTATAAAGAATATATGCATACATGTTGGGTTAGTTAGGATATGTGATGTAAATAAGTTAGTGAGAGAGTAATAGGCAAGATTGAGATAAGAAACCAAGGAAAAATTTA
>CANXYI011285449.1:0-11093 GCA_948208565.1 Hura crepitans | reverse complement strand
GAAAGAAAAGCTAAGCCTAAGATTCATCAGTCGATATGAGATTACATAATGTATGGGATTGGTAGCTTAGTAATTGACTTTACCACTAAAATTGTAATAAATCCATGATGTGTTACATGTCTCAATGTTGAGGTGATATAGATCTTACCCTTGGCATGTGATACCTATAGAGGAGATCTAGGTACAACCAGATCTGACTTATCAAGAAGAACCAGTGCAGATATTAGCCAAATAAGTTAAAAAGCTAAGGAATAAGTCCTTACCACTGGTGAAAGTGCTATAGAGGCACCATAAAATAGAAAAGGCTACTTGGGAAAGTGAAGAGCATATAAAGACTTGATATTCTCACTTATTCTCACTAAGTATATTTTGAGCACAAAATTTCTTAATAGGGGAAGAGTTGTAATGCTCGAGAACCTATGTTTCATGAATAATACCTCCCAAGGCTTGAATAGTATCTCTCGAGGATCTGAGGCACCTTATGGCAAAAAAAAAGGGAGTAATACTAGTTATAGAACTTTGACAGGCCAAAAAATGATGAAAATGAAATAATCAAAACTTTTAGTAAAACTAATAAATTATTTTAAGTTGAGAACTAGTGAATAAAGACTCTAGTTGGAATGGGGCTAGGAAAGGCACAAGATATGCCCAATGGACTTGAAAATAGCATAACATTTATGTCTAAAATTCAAACAATCAAATGGTGAAGGAATTATAATTTTTTGAGGTCGTTTGGTATTTATTCAAAATTTCTTAATTACACGAGTGAATAGTTAACCTAGTTCCATTTGGAGTTTTAACTCGAGATTTTAGAGGGCCTTTAATTAGAACTATTAAGAATTTCTTGCACTAAAAGTATGAATATTTGAGGACATGAATAATTATTTTCAATTTATAAAGTTTAAAACATAAATCAGAATAAAATTGACTGTCAAATCAACATATGGCATGATCTAAGCCATCCAGATGTTTAATATAATGGTATGACACATGTAGGGGTGTTATATGTGCCAAACCACCCTTCACCTCCCTTCTTCTTCCTTATGTCAATGCCACCCTATCTCTCTATAATGCCCATATGTTAAGGCTCTATAAATAGTGCCACTGGGTCCGAGAAGTGTGCTCGAGGTGCCGGGTCACTTGCATGAGGACTAAGGTAATGGCACTGGTCAAGCAACTTTTAGGGGCTTTAAATTGATGAAAAAGTTAAAAATTAAAAGTTTAGGAAAACTAATAATTCATTTCTTCTTATAAACTAGTGATCTATAGGGTTAAACTGAGTTAGGTCGGGAATAACCTAGGATGTGCCTGGATAGACCTAAAAATATCATACCATTTTTGAAATCCGAGGTAGTTTGTAAATTCTCATAATTTTTAAGGTTGGCATATAAATTAACACAGTCTAAAAACTATTCTATAGATGGAATTTTGCTGCAAAAATTTACGAGCATGTAAAGGGGATTAAATTAAGAAAAAAAAAAGAAATGGTATAATTTCTCAAGGTCCCTATGACTTTTACTAATTTTTTAAAGTTTTTATCAAAAATCAAGCCATTTTAAGATGGTTCGGGAGGTCGGGGGACCCATTTGTGCCATGCAAACTGGCCTAAGGCCATTACACTTGTCAAATACATTAGCTAACTAGCAAAATCTACTCACAACATAAAGGAATTTTCTTTTCTTAATGTTGCAAGAACTAACACCAAACTTAGAGATGTCTTCCATTTTTATCATCTTCTTTATTAAATTTTAGCAAACTAATTGCATCAAAAATCATCTTTACATGTTATAGAATTGAGGGAAAAGAATTATTGGAAAAGGAGTTGTCAAGAATTAATTAAAATTCATCAAAGGGAGTAAGGTTTAGAGGCAATTCCAGCAAGCAATCTATGGTGAGTTCCATGGATTTTCTTAAGTTTCCTTAAGCAATTTTAGGGGGAATTGAGTGCTTATGAATATCTAAATCCTAATGAAGTGTGTGTATGGTTTTGGAGAGAATTAGAGTGTAATTTGGGTTAAAGGAAAGGGAGATTAACATTTGTGAAGAGGGCTAAAATTTTGGACTTGTGAAGGCTTAAATAGGTTGGTAATTTTCATTCTCTTATGATTGAGGTAAGTGAATTCAAGCATTCACTTCATGCTCTTAAATTACATAGCTTTCCTTTTTAGATTTAGAATGGATTATGGATAGAAATTAGCTTGGATAGGAAGCTAAATTGAAGTTTAGTAGTATACGGCCTAATTGAAAGCTAATTTAATTAGCTTTAATAGAAATAAACTTATGATGATGTTGGATTGTTAGTAGCCGAGATGATTAGGGAGATATATGTGTGTGTACGTGTGTTAGTTAAGGTGATTTTAAGTGCTAATGTATGCCTAAGGTATTGAATTAGAATGAATGATTTTATGGTTAGGTTATTTAGAGCATGCCTAATATGTTTTTCTATTAAGGGCCAAGCCATATAATGTGTATATTCTACTTGAAATGGCATGGAAATAATAATGTTTGTGTATAGGAGTATCTATGCTATACAAGAAAACAAGGATGTGTGATTGATGATAAGAAATTGCTTGATCAAGGCCTATACATCATTATACTCAAAAGCAATGGTAATTAAAATGTCACGTAAACTTTGGTAAATTGTGTGAAATGAATATGTCCTAAAATCTAGGATAATGAACATGAAATGGCTTAGTTTGCTTAGCTTAAGTTGAGAATTTGCATGGTATAAATGAATGTACAAAATGGACTTTTGATGAATGTGAAAGTACTTGAAATATAGTCTTGAAAAAGTGGCCTATAATATGACTTAAACTTAAACTAGAAAGTGAACTTGAAAAATGGCTTGTAATATGGCTAGAATATATGCCTAAAAGGGCTATTATGATGAGATTACATGAAGTGGCATTTGTGCTTATGGTTTGGCCTTTTAAATGTCCTAATTGATATTGGCTTTAGGCTTATGGAAAGTATGAATGTATTGGTGAAAACTGCACTCAAAATATATTAGAAACGGACCTAAAAATGATTGTTGTAAGATAAGTAAATGACCCATAACTGTCTAAAATTGACCATTTCCTAAACAAAAAATAAACCTACAAAGTAAATGGCAACTAAATGGAAATTAAATGTGTAATGAAACTAAAGATAATATGACTTAAATATTGGTGAACATAGGACCTAAAAAATTTAATTAGAAATTTACTTGGTACTGTCTAATTATGCCCATACCAGACTAGGGTTAAATTTAACTATTCAATAAAAATAATATATGTTTGCTTTTAATTTAAGAATATTATAAGAAGTTAATTAGTAAAGAAATAAACATAAATTAAGGTTAAATGGCCTATTAGTTAGACACCCATTGTATGGGTTTACCGGTCAACTTAGGGTTTTAGCAATTACTACACTGTCTAATTTTCAAGCAAGGCCGGTACAACGATCATGGACCATTTTAGGGTCATTATACTAGTCTATTGGATAGACCATTTTATGACTTACACACTTGGTGCTCTTAATTTTGATTATGCTGTGTAGCGGCGTAGGTCCCAGAGGGCCACTGCACTAGTCTGTTGGATAAGCCATTCTGTTGGGCTGTCCAAATTATGTCATTAATTTGGATATGTGATTCAAGAGGTCTATAGACCGATCCTTATGATGTTTATCAGGCTGATGCAATAGTCAGGGTTTAAAATGTGAATCACTACACTATGTTAGTTCCCTCTAGGTCGTGTATTAAAGTATCGTCTATCTAGTCAGGCTTGTTAATTTAATAAGATAAGTAGCACACAAATTAATGACAATGGTAAAGACAACAAAGTACATAAATTGGGATAATTACCTGAAGCGTTAATCAATGTAAATGACTAAGGGCATTTTGGTAATTTTGACATATATGGCCTTTATTGATCTAATTACCTCATTTTACTAATATTATCACTAATAATGAAGAATATTAACAAGGCATATAATTTTTATTGATTATCTAAAGGAATAAAATGTGAATAGGGGTATTTTGGTCATTTTAATAAATATATTTAATTATTGGCATAATAACCTGAATAAATTAACAATATCACTAGATATATGCATGATAAAAACTATGATATGATTTAAATGCTTGAATTCACCATTGACTATTATATAGTCAGCATACCTATTTTGCTGTGTAGGTAATCAAAAATAGCAGATAGCCTCGTAGTGCATGTAGCTGAGTTTAGAGGACAAGGTTAAAGGATTATAACATAGATAATGTATAGTTTTACACTCATGTACATAGGTGGGGAAAGGGTACAATGTAACTAGTCATGTAATATATATATATATATAGTATGAATTGTGTTTTGTAATCAGTAAATTATTAGATTGTGTGAATGTGTGGTTCTATATACTTGATGATTATGGTATGTGAGCCTGAGGCTCTAGATTTTGGATTATCTAATTATGGTATGAGGCTTGTGTTGATGAACTAATAGACAAGTGATGCTAAGTTTATTATTTGGTGGACCAGGTGGATCTAAGAGATGATTTGTGAATAGATTGAAGTGTTTAGATAGTTTTAAAAATTTGGGTAATAAGCCGGTCAGCTGTTATGATACCTAATTTTTAGAAAGTATCTGAATAGCTATAACTGACCATATTTTTGGCATAAGTAGGTTGACATGACTTTAAGCTAATCTAAGAAAAAGACAGAACCAACTTTGGTGTTAGACTGAATAAAATAATGAGAAATTGGTAAAAGTTAAATCAGTAAAACGAAAGGACAATTTCATGATGGGTGACCTAGTTAGAAATGCACAGCTTATTAGGTTTTCTTCAGGAATCCAATAACAGGTGTGACACTCTCTTCTCTTTCTCTTTTTTCTCTCATTGCTCTATAAATCCAAGGCCAATTTCTTTAAAATTTACATTAATTTTTGCCTCAATAACCTCTTAAAGCTACTCATACTGACATATTTCAAAGAAAGTGGCTAGTTTAAGAGATATGAGCACTTGATGAATAGTGCCCAAAGTGAGAAGACAAACCATTTTCTTAATTTATATTTTATGTTTAGGTAGCTCTAGGTGAGCTATGAATAACCATGTGATTAGTGCTTGATTTGGAGTTAAGTAAGATGTTTAAGAAATTTTCAAACCCTAAAATTGTGTACATTATAGGCAAGGAGAAACCATTGAAGAGGAGAAGCAAACTAAGCTTTTAATGGGTGGAATAAAGAGTTTTAAGGCCTTAGGTATGTAAATTTAATGTAATATAGGTTATTAATTGTGTTAGTGTTCATGTGCGCAATTGTTAGTGTTGTTAGAAATGGTATGTTGTGTATATATATGGGTAATTACATGAAATGCATATGTGAGTGTGATAAGTGAACCAAATAATACTTAAATCTATAGAGATTACATGGAAAAAGGAATGTGATGGTGTGTGTGTGTGTATAGTCGAATGGTGTGCTAAAGAGGAACATGTGTGCATGTGTATTCGGGTTGAAATGGTAATATAACTATGGTAGAAAATAGTTATAAAGTATGTGTGTGAAGTAAAATTGCTAAGAAAAAAATTATGGATCCTTGGACATGAAATGGTTGTGAGGTGTGTCATGGTACTTAACTGGATATACATATCTATGTGAGATGGAGTTTAATGGAAATAAACATAAGTTATGCTTGTAGTTATGTAATTGGGAGAATTAATTAGTATAATGTGATTGAATGTAGTGCTAAGTGGTAATGGTAATTAAAAATTGTATTTATGTAAGTGAACTTGATGTAAATTAGCTTAAATGTATAACCAAAAATGTTTGGAATTATACAACTATGAGAATGGACTAAATGGATAGTGTAACAATGGTCAAAATGTGTTGTAAATATGGGTTATGTGATAATGGAAACAAACTCATAAATAGCATGATGATAAGTGAACGGTATGAACATATGTCAAGGGATCTATAACTAGGAATGTAAATGGTAATTAGTATTGACCCATATTAGTTAAACACCTACTAGATGGGTTCATTGGTTAACTAGGGAGGTAGTAACTATTAGGGGCTTTAGTCTATATAGGCCATTGCTTATGTGTATGATATGGTGCGTGTAGCCATCGAGGTTCTAATTATAAGCTCTACACACTTATATTGAGAGGTCTGACTGATCTATGCTATCTAGGATGGGGGTCCATATAACTAACCCTACTTATTCTAGGTATTGGATGTTTTGGATGGAATAATCACCATTACCCATACTATAGTGAGTATTAGGAGGTCCTATAGGGCCGATCCTTACTATCTATATAAGTTGAACTGAGATTTTAGGGTATAAGGAGGTCCCATGGGGCTAATCCTTACTATCCCTATTATTGAGAGGTCCATTAGGATTGATCCCTACTATACCAATATTATGAGGTTCTGATGAACTAATCACTACTATTAGGTGGATAGGTAGGTGCAATTACCAAGGTCCAAGACATGGGCCACTACACAATTTAGATCATTGTATCTAGTATCTTGAACTGCAGTCTCTCTAATATAGGCCTAATCTAAATAAAAAAGGCATAAAGACATAACATGGTGGATAAACTATAAATTTTTAATTAGGATAAGGAGTATGTAATATGATGTGTAATTAGTTTGAGTAATGTCATATCATTAAACTAAACTTAATATTGTTTAACTCACATATAATCGAGACTATTTGTATTGTGCATGTTTAATTAAAAAGGTTGCATTGTAGGTGTTGCCTATCTATATGATACAATTTATAATACATTAAATTCACCACAGAGTTTATACTCAATGTATCGGTGTTCCAATGTGTAGGTCGAAGGTAATATATTATTGTTCAACCTCTAATTACAATTTAGTTGTCCATACTTCTAGGTATATTTTCTAGTTCTCTTTTGTGTCTTAATAGTCAGAGGCCACTCATGTATGTATAGGGTTAGGCCTAGTCATGTAAAGTTGTTAGGACTATATTTTGATACCTTGTAAACTATAATTATTAGAACAAGTGATATACAATGCTATATGTATAGTTATGGATGCTTGATTTTTGGTGATGTATAGGTATATGCCCTTTGTGTGTGTATGACTAACTAATATGGAGATGAGTATATAGGGAATTAGAAGGGTCTAGGAGATGGGATATGGTTGAGTATGATTACATAAGCTTTTTTTTCTATAGGTTAAAATTATTGGTTTTTCACCTAAGTAGTTGTTATGGTGCCAAAATTTATACTGATGGTAAAATACCATAATAGAGGAACATGGTTGTCTAGTCCATAAAAGTTTAATAAAAGCTAGGTGGAGCAGTATTAGGATATGTGACTCTTAACTAGGTAGCATCTCCTATCTGGTCTAATTATGGGTCGGGTAAGGGGTGCTACACCTAGTTAAGATTTTAGGAGGCTTGGGTGTCAAAAAGGAAGATGTAGTGACCTCTAGCATCACCATTAAAGCTTATGACTACACAAAAAGATAGGCCAAAGGATCTTTCACTACTAAGGTCCAAGTAAGGCCTATTATGGCAGAAGTTGAGTTTATAGTCATCGACATTCTGACCATATTCTTAGTTTTACTTAAAAGGGCCTAGTTCCATAAACTTGTAGGAGTCCCTTCCACTTTGCATCAGATGATCAAATTCCTATATGAAGGTTGTATAATAATTATCAAGGCTAATATAGATCATACAGTATCTACTTCTGCTACTACAAACCAATCATTCAATGAGTTCTATGTTACTATCATTTATGAGGATTACATGGACACAACAGGGTTAAAAATAATGAAGAGAATGAACTTCCACCTAAGAGCTGGTCTAGGCAAAAAAAACTTTAAGTAATAATAGAGCCATTTGAGATTAAAAGCTAGAAAGAAACTAAAGGTTTAGGATATGACCCAAGCCTAGAGGACAACCTAAATTAGAAAGGGAATAGCCTAAGTGATTATTTTGTGAAGCAAAAGAAAACTAAGTGTAATGGGGCCTAAGAGCTAATGGTGATAGTAAATTGTTCGAAGCTTGTATTTGAGATCTTTGCATACATCATAGATTGGGAGTTAAGAGATCTAAAGCAAGCTTAATGGGAGGAAGATATCTTTCTAGCCTTCGTAACAACTAAAAAGATCTACCCAACTAGAACTGAAGATGCAACTAAGTTAGATAATGAATTATATATTGATGAAATGTATTTTTCTAACCTCTTTAAGGTTAACAATTTCTTTGTTATTAAATTGAATAATGAGTTTGCTTAATTGTGTGATGTTTTCCTCATAATAGCAGGAATTCTAATGATCATTAATTGAGAATTTTTTACATTAATTACATTAAAACTAACCTATTTAACCTTGGTACAATGAACATCCTAAAAATATATTAATTGCTTAAGATACTACTAATGAGGAAAGAGGAAAATTCAAGAGATTATTGAAAAAATACAAAAAAAATCTTTGCTTTGAATTACGAAGACATGATTAGCATCGATCGAGAGGTAGCTGAACATGCAATCCTGACCTATGATCACATTGCTCTAGTTCACCAAAAGCTCTAAAGAATGAGACTTAAATGGGCTTAAAATGTTAAAGAAGAAGTCATTAAGCTACTGGATGCAAAGTTCATTTAGGAAATAGTTTTTCCTACTTGGTTAGCAAACATTATTCCATAAGGGTTAGGATATGTTTTGATTATCAAAACTTGAACAAGGCATGTCCTAAAGATTTCTTCCCTTTACCCCAAATAAGGATAGAAGGGTTAGGATATGTCTTAATGGATGGTGCAGCCATGGTAGCCATGTACTTTTTTGTTGATAGATTCTTAGGGTATAACAAAATCCTTATAAAAGTAATAGACAAGTGCAAAACAACCATAATAGAATGGGGAACTTATTGTTACAAGGTAATACCTTTTGGACTAAACAATACAGGAGCAACGTACCAAAGAATATCCATAAAACTCTTTCACAACATGATGCATAATGAGGTAAAAGTTTATGTAAATGAAATGAAAGTTAAATCTATAAAAAGGGAAAGACATTTTGAGGGACAAAAAAAGTTCTTCCAAAGGTTATATTGATTCAACATGAGACTTAACCCTAAAAAGTGCATCTTCGGAGTAACATCGAAGAAGTTGCCAGGAATTGTGGTCAACAAGAATGGTATCGAGGTAGATCTAGATAAGGTGAAGGAAATTTTGGGAATGCCCACTCTTCAAATAGAAAAAGAGGTCAAAGGATTCTTAGGAAATTTATAGTATATTAGTAGATTTATAGCCAAACTTATACTTGTTTATGAACCCATATTTAAACTACTTTGAAAAGAATAACCATGTGATTAGAATAATAATTGTTAGAAGTCATTTGAGGCTATCAAATACTAATTAACTAAGTGTCTAATCTTAAAACCATGTAATCAAGGAAAATCCTTAATCCTATACCTTGCAATAGAAGAGACCTACATAGGAGCCCTTATTACATAAGTAGATGAGTTCAAGGTTAAATATGCAATTTATTGCTTATGTAAGAAACTATTCCCATATGAATAGAGGTATATGAAAGTGGAAAAGATATGTTTGGGATCAATTTGGGTTTCTAAAAAGACCTACCATAACTTTTAACCATATAAAGTGGAGGCAGTAGATAGACACCACCCTTTAAGGTATCTATAGATTGCACCATCTTTAATCGGCAAAATGGGTGAATGGATTTTGTTACTAAAAGAATTTAACATCTCTAATGTGATGAAAAAGAAAATTAAAGGGTGAGTAGTAGTAAACTTCTTTGCATAACAACCAATTGATAGTTAAGAAGTAGAGTTTGAATTTCCAGATGAATACTTTAGGGCAATTTCCTAAGAAGAATGGAAAATATACTTTGATAGAGCAGTGAAGCAAAAGAGAGCAAGCACTAGTGCATTAATTATCAGTCCCAAAAAAGAACACATATTCTTTGGAAGGAATTTAGACTTCCTAGCAACCAACAACATTATAGGATACAAAAGCATACATCTATGGCATTAAAACCCTATTCCTACTGGGGCTAAAAATAGTTGATTTGTGTGGTGATTCCACTTTGGTAATATAGCAAATAAAAGGTAATTAGGAGTTTCAAGGTGAGAATCTTAGCAACTGTCAAAATAATCATAGAATTTTTAGAGGAATTTGATAGATGTACATTTCATCACATCCTAAGAGAAGAGAATCAAGTAGCTAATGCCCTAGCAACCTTAATGTCAGTAGCTGATATCACTAAAAAGGATATGACTAAGCCAATGTGCTTCACCAAGCTAAGGTACCCAACATACACAAACATAATTTGCTTGATAATGGTAGAGATAAATAATAAGCTACCCTATTAACATGACATTCAAATATACATAGAGTTTGGTAAATATCCAAAACATGTAACTATAAAGGATAAGAAAGTATTACAGAAGTTATCTACTCAGTTTATCTCTTTCCAAGGAATGTTGTACAAAAGGTGCTATAAAAGTGTCCAACTTAAATGTATGGAAGAAATAGAAGCCTAAAAGATACTAGCAGAAGTGCATGAGGGTATGTGTGGTCCGTATATGAAAGTTAGAAATTTGGTGAATAAGATCATGAGACCAGGGTACTACTAGCTAACCATGAAAATAGTTTGTTTCAACTTCATTAAGAAATACAAAAAGTGCCAAATCTATGCCAATCTGAGCCACTCACCACCAATTAAACTAACTAGCTTATCTTCCCCATGGCTATTTTCTATATGGAGAATCAACATAATAGGAGAAATAAAGCCCTCTGCAATAAAGGGTCATAGGTACATAGTGGTGGCAAATGATAGCTTTTTGAAATAGGTAGAAGCTAAGCCTTTCAATAAATTAGGGGTAAGATAGATGCCTAAATTTTTCAAAAGAAACTTCATCTATAGGTATAGACTACTACAACAAGTAATTTTAGACAATAGAGTACAGTTTCAAGGTGAAACAAAATAGCTCTTACAAAAGTATAGGATTGAGCACCACAAATCTTCCCCTTATAGGCTTTAAGCCAATGGTATAATGAAAGCAACCAATAAGAACATCATGAAAATTTTAGAGAAAATGATAGTGACATATAAGGATTGGATAGAA
>CANXYI011285337.1:0-10190 GCA_948208565.1 Hura crepitans | reverse complement strand
TGTACCAGGATACTTTCCAAAATTTTTACCTACTTAAAAACACTTCTAAAACATCAAATAACATATCTCTAACTCTAATAAGTCCTCTAGACCCTTCAAATCACAATATAAACACAATGAGCATCAAGCTTAACTCAGACAGCATTCTCACATGCAACATCATAATTTATCACACAATCATGCGAGAAAAATAAAGCTATTGCAATATTATAATTTAGTTACAAAAATAACCCAAGTTACATATTAGGCCTAATCCCTTCAAAATCACAAGAGCACACTACCAATATTACATTTACACCATTATGCTATTATAAAATGATTAAAAATACCCATATAGGGGCTATCTTTAAAAGTCTCCTATGGTGCAAAAGCTTTGGCTCTAATCTACTACTCTATTACCTACGCATCATAAATAGGCAATGCGATAAGCTTTCACTTAGTGGTGTAAGCACTTTAACTAGATATAGCAATTTTAACCATATATTTGTGCAATATATGTTAAGTGAGTCATATCAAACCATGCACATGCACACATTATGATAACAACATAATTATGCAATATAAACACTTAATTGCCTTTAGTAACTCGAAAACTACATGATACCTATATTCACTGCATAATCACTTTTATCATGAATTAAAATCAATTATATGCATAAATATTCATAAATTAGACATAAACATGCACATACTTCATGTTACATGGTAATGAGAATAAGACATGCATTATGATTCGTTATCACACAAATGCATCATTTTTGCATATTCAAGTCTTAAGACCCTATATGCATCAAGCCATTAACATTACGAGTATAAAACTCAAAATTATACCATATACATTTATTAAATGGGTTTAACCTGATATTATACAAAAAAACATCAATATCACACATAATGCATAATTTAAAATGCACGTAACATTATTTTCGCTTAATCATGCTATAACCACAATTAACCTTGTTATTTAAATTATTTGTTTAGTTTATGCCCATACTAAAGAGAAAACTATCCAAGGCTAGATAGTAGATAATAGGCTACCGAAGGTGCTAAACAATGTACCTGAAGGTACTAGTATTTATGGATACAAAATGCATCAACCTGAAGGCTTACACATATGTAGGGCTAAACAGCGGCCCGAAAGCCTGGTGCCTATCGACACAAAAATAGGCACCATGACTCAAAGGCCTAGCACCTGAACGTAAACATTTCAGCTACTAATTCTAGTTGATCAGTTAACCTATCCATACTAAGTTGTCTAAATGTATAGACATCATTAAACTAGTCGATTATTTTATTTTAAGCCATTTTTAATGTATGATGTAATTGTTGTCATTTCATGCATACACACATCCTAATGGCCATTTCACATCTCATTGAGGCATAAACAATCATGATAAGCAACATGTTTTAACTAAAGCATAACATTGCCAAAAATAGGCTCATACAGGTTCAAAACACTGATTAGGCATGTCGCCTAGGTGTAAAAGCTAGAAAACTCTTTTAGAAACAAAAACACACATCTTTATCATTATTTCATTATTAACATGCATAATAGCATCAATGCATCATGGTTGTGCATAACTATAACACTCCACTTAACATGTCATTTTACACACATTTTTAGTATATAGCGACATATATGCATTATATGCCCACATATGTGTCAATAAACCATAAGACATGCAAATTGGCATTCAGCCAACACCAAACATGCACACACACTTTAGTCATCATAAATGCATATTCGAAATGGTACTTTCTCACAAAACACGATATCGATCCATTTACATGCATAACATCATATAAAGGCATCATAGGGTTATATAACCACATAAATGAGCAAAACATCATTCTAAGACCATTCGGCTCCTATACCCATACCATACATTGCATTTTATGTCACGTAATAACAAAAATCAATGTTATACACATAAATGCACCTTAGTCACATACCACCTCACTATATGTCTAAAATTCGCATAATACCAGTTATCCCTTAAGTAATTTATAAATGTACATCATGCTTGTATAACATGTTTAAGCCATCTTATTACATATATACTACACAAATAATCATATTTATATCAAGCATATCATTTATTAGTCATTTATGAAATTTATAGCATTTATAACTATTATATGACTATATGGCATATTGATTGTCATGTATTTATTCTCTAATTAAGGTGATTACACATACCAAAATGAGTCACATAGGATGCTCAAAGCCAGCCTAAGCCTTCTCCTTGCCTTGAGAGGCTCGAGTCGACACCTCGCTTACAAATTCAAAAAGGTATGAACTTTAAAAAATAATATAAAATAATCCACATGTCAAAAAAATATTTTAAGCCTAGATATATGCTCTACGACACCCTTGAAAAATATTAAACTCGAAAAAAGTACCCAAGAGTTAAGTGGTCACTATTCATTTTAAGACATACTATTCATAGGAGTCGATATTTTCGGGTCATTATAGGGGAAGAGAGAAATGGGCTTTGGCTTTATCTTTAAGAGTTTTAGGAAGCAAGATGACTTGTTTACCATACACACACATGATCACAAAATTTATATTATGATGATGGATGGCCATGATTGTGCCACGTGGTGATCGAACGAGCCTGATTAATCTTATTTATATTTTGAGCTTTAAATATGTGAAATAAATATTAGAGGTCTCTAAAAATAGTACTTTTAGTGTTAAAAATTATCAAAACTCTTAATTAAGGAACCCCTAAAATCTCGAGCCCAAATTCTAATGGGAACTAAGTTAACTATTCACTTGCGTAATTAAAAACTTTCGATTAAATATCAATCGTTGTTAGAAAATTCCAATTCCACTACCTTTGAATCATTTGGAATTTTGAGCTTCAAGGTATACTATTTTTAGGTCAATCTGAGCACATCCCGACCATTTTCTAACATAATGTAAACTAAGGTCATTATTCATTATATCTCAGCGTGAAATAATTTACAAGTTTAATGGCTTGTGCAAATAACTTCATTTTCATCATTATTTTTCCCACCATAGTTTTATGACTAGTACTCCCCTTTGGCCACCTCAATGTGACCCGGTAACTAGGGAAACACTATTCGTGCCCTGAAAAGTACTATTCATAAAATTGGGGTTTTTGAGCATTACAATTCCTTCCCCACTTAAAAAATTATGTCCTTGAAATTTACCTGGTTTAAATAGTTATAGGTATTATTATCTCATTTGTTGCTTTCTTTCTAATGTTGCTTCTTACAAACTATGGTGTTTTCACAACATTTTCACTAAGGGCATTATTTTATTATGCAACTCTTTCACTTCTCATGCCAAGATCTAGACTGATTCTTCCTTATACGATAGATCTAGTTATACTTTTTTTTCCTTTATTGAAAGTACATGTGAAGGGTCCGATTTGTATTTTTTTAGCATTAAAATGTGAAACACATCATGGATCTATTGTAATTCTAGAGGCAATGCCAATCTATATGCTACTTGTCCTACACATTTGATATCCTCATAAAGACAAATGAATCTTGGGCTTAGCTTCCCTTTCTTGCCAAATCAAAGTATCTTCTTCTAAGGTGATACCCTTAAAAAGACTTTATCTTTAAATTCATACTCGATTGGCTTTATTTCAAAATTTGTATAGGATTTTTGCTTTTTAGTCACTGCTTTTAACCATTCTCTAATGACTTTAACTTTTTCTTCTACATCCCTAATCAAGTCTAACCCCATCAATTTGTTTTCACCTAGTTCTACCCAACACAATAGAGTTCTGCATTTTCTCCCATATAGAGCCTAGTATGGTGCCATTCCTAGGCTTGCCTAGTAACTGTTATTATATGAAAATTTTGCTAATGTTAGGTATCAATGGCATAGCTTCTTAACATGTCTTCTAGTGATTAAATTACCTATTCTGATTAACAATCTATTTATAGGTGAAAAGATGTACTAAAAGTGAGTCGAGTACCTAAGGCATCGCATAATTTCTTCTAAAATCTAGATGTGAACCTCAGGTCTCGATTTGCGATGATAGATACTAATACTCCATGTAATCTAACAATTTTATTAATATACAGCTATGTAAATTTCTCCAGGGAATAATCCATTCTCACTGGGATGAAATGTGTTGTCTTGGTTATCCTGTCAATAATCACCCACACTACATCACATTAACTCTTTGTCATGGGTAATCCTATTATAAAGTCCATTGTGTCTCTTTCCCATTTCCATTCTAGTATTGCTATAGGTTGAAGCAATCTAGAAAGAACCTAGTGTTTAGCCTTCACTTATTGATAGGTGAGGCATCTGGTCATATATTTAGCTATGTCCCTCTTCATTTTTGGCCACTAGTAATAAGGTTTCAAGTCATGGTATAACTTTGTACTTCTAGGATGTATGCATAAGGGGAACTATGACCTTCCTATAAGATCTATCTTTTAATGTCTTCTTTGTCAAGTACAAATAGTTGGTTGTGATAGTACAGACATCTATTTGCCTTAATTTCATGCTCTATGGGCTTCCCCTCTTTGATCAAACCCATTTTATGCTAAAGGTGTTCATCATCTTTTTATGCCTCTTTTACTTATTGAATTAGGTCAGGTTTTACTTGTAATTCAACTGGTAAGGCCCCATTTTCATGACATTGCAATTGGGCATCATTATCTTTAAGGTGCATAAGAGTTTCCAACTTAATGCATCTATCACCACATTTGCCTTACCGGGATGGTAGTCAATCAAGCAATCATAGTCATTGATTAAATTCATCTATCTCTGCTACCTTAGGTTTAGTTCTTTTTGGGTAGATGAGTATTTCAAGCTTTTATGATTTATGTAGACATAGCATCTTTTGCCATACAGGTAGTGCCTCCATATTTTCAAGGCAAAAACAATGGCTACTAACTCCAGATTGTGGATTGGATAATTTCTCTTATGTGCTTTTAGCTATCTAAATACATATACTACCACTTTGCCATCTTACATCAACACACATTCAAGCCCATTATGTGAGGCATCATTGTAGATGACAAAACCTTTCTTAAGTTTTGGTTGTGTAAGTATTGGAGCTTCTGTCAACATAGCTTTTAACCTATCAAAATTTTCTCAACATTTTTAATCCCATACAAACTTCACATCTTTCCTCAATAGGTGTGTCATGAGAGTAGCAATCATTAAGAATCCTTTAACAAATTGCCTATAGTATCTAGCCAAGAGTAAAAAGCTTTTAATTTATATCATATTTCTCGAGGGTTTCTATTCTAACATAGCTTCAATTTTATTAGAGTCCACCTTGATTCCTTCAGCTGACACGATATGTCCTAAAATGCTACTTCATTTAACTAAAATTCACACTTGCTCAATTTAGCATACAACTTCTTTTCTCTTAATGTTTGTAATACTAGCCTAAGATACTATTCATATTCCTCTCTAGTGTTAGAATAAACTAGAATGTCATTAATAAACACCACCACAAACTGGTCCAGATATGGTCAGAATATCTAATTTATCAGGTCCATGAATGCTACTAGGGCATTGGTTAACCTAAATGGCATCACTAAGAAATCATAATGTCTATACCTAGTGTGGAAATCTATTTTTTGGAATGTTCGATTCTTTTATCCAAAGTTAATGATACTCGGATCTCAAGTCAATCTTTGAAAAGATGATGTATCCCTTCAATTAGTCAAATAGATCATCAATTCTAGGTAGTGGGTATTTATTCTTAATGGTTACCTTATTAAGTTATCTATAGTTTATGCACAACCACAGTAAACCATCTTTTTTCTTTAAGAACAACATCGACGCTCCCCAAGATGAGAACTAGGTTTGATAAACCCTTTATCTAATAGCTTATACAATTGTACTTTTAATTCTTTTTGCTCTACAAAGGCCATATAGGTGTTGTACCTAGGTACACCTTAATAGCAAACTTTATCTCACATTTTGCTAGCAACCATAGCAGCTTATCTAGGAAGACATTAGGAAATTATGCCACCACTAGTATTTAACTGACATCGGGTTCTATTTGTTTGGTGTCAACCACATGTGCTAAGTATGCTAGATGACCCTTTTAGATCAGTTTCCTTGCTACTACTACTAAGATCACATTAGATAAGAAGTTGGTTCTTTCTCCCACTACCATGGTTTCCTCTCTCTCTACTATCTAGAGAGTAAGCCTCTTCTGTCAACAATCTACTATAGCGTTATTTCTAGATAGCTAGTCCATCCCTAATATAACATCAAATTCACTAAAAGGGTAGTTCAATCAAGTTGGTAGGAAAGATGTGTCCCTAGATAGCTTAAAGACAATCCCTGTATACCTTGTTCACTGTCATGTGCTGTCCTATCAGATTACTAACTATAATCTTAGTACCTAAAGGTTCTAACTAGAGGCCTCTATCTTGTGATACTATGGTGCATACATAGGAGTGTATGGAACCTAAGTTTACTATTACCTAAACAGATGGTCAAAGAAATATAAAGTACTAGCAATCACATCTGGAGAATCCATCTCTTTTCTAGCTTGAATCGCATACTAGTAAGCTAGTGCTCTAGCCTTAGTCCTTTGACTTACCTCTGATCGAGGTCTCTAACTGGTTCCTACTTTATCTACCTTAGCCTCCTCTAGCTCTTAGCTAAAGTGGGTGATAAAGCCTGAAGCTTAGAAGAATCATTCGTACCATGTCTTAGAGAGCAATCTTTCTAGTTATGGCCTTTGGAGCCACATATATAACAAGCTTCTAGGATTGACCTCCAACAAATGCCCCTATGCCATATACTGGAAATGTACTCTTGACTGTGGAGCTTGGGGCACTTGTGGTTAGCCTCTACCATTAGCAGGGCCTGAATTGCCCTAGTGGACCTAATCTCTAGGGTGAAGCTAATTTCTGCGATGCTAATGTGCTAAGGGCTCCCTTTTACTTTGTACTAGCCTCTGGTGCTAAGCTTGCTTAGCCCACTATGAAAAACCTTTTCTTCTGAAGTTTTCTCACCTCTCCTTCAATATGTCCTCCATAATGTATGTTACTAAAACTAGTGCAGAGAACTCTAGGATCTTATCACTTGTAGTTAAATATTTGTGTCGAGGCCCTTTTCAAACCTCTTGCAACTCTTTTCCTCTATGGGCATAATTGCTATTGTATATCTATTGAGCTTGGTGAACTCTTTCTCATATTTTAACACTAGTCTACCCCTTTACTTTAGATCTAAAAACTAGTGTCTCTTTTTCTCTAAGTAACCTTCTTTAATATACCATTTCTTGAACTCCTAGAAAAAGAACTCCCTAGTGATATCTACAGTAGAATCCTTCTTCTTGCAACAAAGATATAACACAGATTAAGCTTTCTTCAGGTGTACATTTCAACTGCTCTAATATTTTTTTAATTCTCTTAAGCTAATATTCAGCTATGGCTAAGTCATCCCTATCTATGCATAGAAAGTCAATCGCCCCTATCTTCTTCACACACTTAAGATAGGTTTTCTAGAGGACTTATGGCACTAATGGTTGTTGTGATACTAATGGTGGAGAGGAGTAACAACTACTATAATCTATCTAAACACCTCAACCATCTACTGTATTAAGGTCAGTTATACTTGTGCTAGCAATGTAATGACCCGAAAATCTTGACTCTCATGAATAATACTTCTCGAGATGAATAGTGCTTCTCAAAACCCAAGTCACACTAAGTGTACCGACGAGAAGTATTAATTATGAGAGAATTTTGGACAAAGTTTGAAATCAATCTAAAGTCATTTGGATGTTTAAAAATGCTAAAGAACATTTTACGTCAATGTCCTGTGAATAGTACTACAGGCAAAGCTAAACCATAAAATAATTTAAAAGTTGCTCAAAATAAACTAAAAATGCTACAACTTGATACTCAAATATTTCGAATAGTCCATTGGCTTTGGAATCGAAAATTTTTTATACCGAGAAGTATTGGTACTTAATTTTTAATAAAGAAAATATACTAATTTTTTGAGTTTCCTTCATTTTTTAGGCATGAGGTTTTACAAGAATTTAGAGGAGGAATTTATCTAATTTTGGGGATAGAAATAAGGGAATTTTAGTTTTTTAAGAGAGGATAAAAATTTTATGAAGTTTTGGGAAAAATAATTTTAAAAACTATAAATACCCAATACCTTCCAAATCCCTTCATTTCTATCTCATTTCCTCTCTATTTCCCTCCTAAAGCTGACACCTCTACCTCTCTCCCTCTCCTCCATTTTTCTACTTCTACAAACTAACCCAGCATCAAAAATTGGCCCTGACAGATAGAGCTAACTAAGCTAAACCCGTAAACACCAAGAAATCGCGATTTGACAGAGTATCTCAAGAGGAATCTCAATTTCCCTTCTAAGGTGAATTATGCTCATCCAACATTCGGGTAATTTTCTTTCAATTTTAATATTTTTCTTAGGTTCCTCGAGTGCCTAAGAGAGTATATATAGGCTTGTTTTGATTTTTAGAGTTTTTTTACAATTTTATATGATTTTTCTAAAAATCATACCTATTTTATTCGAAGGTAAAAACTTAAATTGAGCTTTCCAGGGTAAGGAAAAGGCCTAAGAGGGCATTGGGCATCCTTGACAACCTATCTCAATATGTGTAATCACATTAATTTAAATGGAATGCATGAAAATCAATTAGGGAGACTTATGACATAAATTGGCATTAAATGTAAAAATGAGTAATAAATGCATTTTCGGCATGTATGACATGAATGAATGATGAATGCATGTAATGTGCTAGTCGAGAATATATTATGCATGTGTGAAGCATAATTAGGGCAAAATTAAGTAATGAATGCATTATGTGAATTTTATACATTTATTGATGTTATATAGAATTAATGTGCACATGTATATAGATCACTAATGGATGTTAGTATGTGGCATGAATGAGATACATGGTGAAAGTATGTTGGCCAAATGGTCCTTGAATGATGACATGCTCATATATATAATAATATAACCATATAATGCCAATATGCGATATTGATGCTATATGATCTTTTATAGTCGATTTGAAGTATATGGACATTATATTAAGCATCTAAGCATGATTTTCTAATTGTAAAAGTGTATGTGTGTATGATTTAATGACTTTGGTTATGTAGAGGTTAGAAATTTATGTATGTGAGCCATATGCGTATATTTGCAACTTATGTCTATGAATGACTTATATAGTATGCTTTACATTTAAATGCCATTTTGAATGTGCACACGTGTTAACTAGAAGGTGTATGTGTGTTCAGTGGTGCTCGAATGCCAACTTGAATGTTGTATGGTATATTACTATATATATAGTCATATAATGCATGTATATTGCTAAATACTGATAATGTGTGTAAAATGACATGTAATGTGAAAAATGATTGTTGCGTATAAATGTGATGCATTAGACATTATAATGCATGTTAATGATGAAATTAATGGTATAATATGTGATTATGATGCCATATGAGTATTCTAGTTCTTACACCTAGGCAATGTGATCATTTGGTGTTTTTGAGCTTATGTAAGCCTAATTTGTCTATGCTATGTGTTGTCTGACACATGCTACTTAGCATAGGTGTCTAAGCCTAGCTTATGTGCAAAATGGCCAATGTGATTAGTTTATGTAAGTCGAGACATAAATAATGTTATGCATTTAAAATGGTTAAAATGAGATAAATTGACAAGTTTAATGATGCCTATACAGCTAGACAACCTAGTTTGGATAGGTTGACCAGTCTACTAGGATCAGTAGCTGCAATGTTTACCTTTGAGTAGGAGACTTATAGGTTATATACGTTTCTTTTATGTCAACGGGCACTAGGCTTTCGAGCCACTATTTTAGCACTACCTTGTGTAAAGCCCACAAGCTAATACATTTATATCTATGGATGCTAATGCCTTCAAGTACACCATTTTACACCCCTTCAGGTGTCAGCACCTTCGGGTGCACCATTATCTACTATCCAACCTTCAATAGTTGTCTCTTTAGTATAGGCATAAGTTAAACGTAAAATAAGGAAAATTGTGACACAAGCATAAGTTAAAAGTAAAATAATGTTAATTGCGGCTTGAATGACGTGTTATATGTGACATTGATGATTTTGGCATAATGATGGGTTAAACCCATTAATATGATGTATGTGGTTTAATGTGAAGTTTAATATTCATATAATTGATGTGTTGGTGCATATAGGGTCTTGAA
>CANXYI011285294.1:0-11835 GCA_948208565.1 Hura crepitans | reverse complement strand
ATGTACTTCACATGAGTCATAAAGTAACATCATGTTTCACATATGTAACGTAATGAACAAATTACATCTTGATATTTCTGTTTCATAATATACCATATATTATGGATTTTATGATCATGAACATTTTTTTCATCCTCTTTTCCATTTTTACATTTCATCCTCTATGTACATTATGTTACTATAAGAGTGTAACTTTCTCTTTCAATTTCTGTATATTGTATTATCATTTATACTTACTTTCTTAGTAATTCTCTAAATTTAATATTTTTGTAATTAAATTCAAACTTAAACTTTCTCTTATTATTTCTTTTTTTTCCACCTATTTAATAATCCCTCACATTACTTAATAAAATTTCCAATTAATCAATGTTAATAAGTTCTCTAACATAATTTTTGTACATTATTCTTAATTATTTTTATTATTCATCGTATCCCACTAACTATCTTACACATATTTATTTCTCACATTTATACTTACTAATTATTTCCACTTTTACTTAAAATCAATAAATTTCATTTTACAATTAAAACCATTCTCAGCAAATGTCAATTATACTATAATATAACATTATATTTAATAATTTATTTAGACTACATATATATATCTACACATATGATTTTAAATATATTTATTTAATCCTTGTACACACATATTGAGTTAAATATTTGTTTATTTAATTAATTCAAAACCTTTAAAATAAAGTCATGTAACAATACTTATTCCATTTCATTAATTAACTTAAATAATTATTTTATTTTATTTTACTATTCTTTTATTATTTTCTTTCTTAATTATTAATCCACATATCTTTTAACTCATGTATTAATTTTTAACATCACATGTCTTTATATAATTCTCATAAACACATTTATTTATATTTATGCACACTTGAATTAATTAATTAATTATAACTTAATATATATAACATTATCTAACCTTTTTTTAACATATTAGTTTCTTTATTTTAATTTTTTTCACATAATTAACCTTACCATAATGACACAAATAAACTTTATATAATTTCATTACTAATCCTGCATATATAAACATTATTTTCATTAACAACTTAAACCTATATTTGAGACTATTACACACACACACACACACACACATAAAATAAAATTTATTTAATCATCAATTATTCATCTAAATAAATCTTTTTATAATTTATTTATATCAACACATTATTTAACCTAAACTTTCCATACCATGTACACAAATTTTGGGCATACCACTAAGTTATCCATAATAAACATTTTAAGATATGTAACCATTAATTTAATGCAATAATACCACTTGATTAATTATATTTTTTAACTTAAACATATCATAACTTATAAAATCTAATAATTTAAACACATATATATACACTTATCCACCATTATTCTTCCAATTTACCAATAATATGATACACATAATTAACTCCCCTTTTTACAATTAAATTCATTCTTTCCTCAATTTAACTAAACTATTATTCCTTTTGTTTCATTATTTCCCACCGACTACATAATACATACCTAATTTCAATTAATTAACCACATACCTTACATACCATTTAACCATATTTACTTAACTTTTCTCAACACAATCATCTCACCATATTATCTACCCAAAACATGTTATAATCATTCACATAACTCATTTATAACTTAATTATACATTAAACACAATGTAAACATACAATCACATAATTTCTATACATACACAAATAAACTTTAAATTTAACAACCATACATATATGTATATATTTCATTGACTGCACTTACGTATGAGTTCATTTGCCTCCAAAATTGGCTTCCACACCATTGATTTGCTTATCCCATGCTCACCTCCAAAATTCACTATAAACATAATGTAATTTTCATTAGAAAAATTCATAAAAATTCCACACATGCTCCAAACTCCAAACCAAAACTAGAATCATTTATTTTGGCTCCCAAAATAACCTAGAAAATTTATAAACCTCGAAAATAACCAATTTACCACCATGTGACATTTGAATCTACAAAATTCTCCATACTTGAATTCCTCCAAATCTTTCTTGTTTTGTTTTTTTTTTTCACCATTTTTAGGCTTTATAAAGGTATTAGATGGATTCTACATCTTTGGTTTAGGGTTTAGGTGTATTTTAAGGGTTGAGGAGAGACAAAATATCATGTTTATAGTGGGAGAAAGCTTAATTTCGGCTATCCATAGAGTTTAGAGAGATAATGCGTATACCCCTCTTTCAATGGCGAAGATCATCCCACTTAAGATCCAATGGTTAGGATTAATTCTAGTGTATTTTGGTACATAAAAATTCAATTTTATTCATAAGGGCTTCAAACATTTCCATTCTTGTTTCCAAAAATTCAAAAATACTTTAATTAGTTCCTCCCTTGCATTTTGTAATTTTTAACTTAGCAAAACCCATTGAACTAATAAATCACCATTTAAATTAACTTAAAAAAATAATTTCCCTATTCAAAAAATTCCAACCTCAATACCATTAGCTTAATTAGAATTTTTAACCATCAAGTCATACTATTTTCAGATTTTTCTGAGCTCATTTTTCATATTTTATCATTCAGCCAAAACTAAGTTACTATTCATCGAGACACTACATTTCAAACTTCTTTTGGTTATTTAACCACTTATATGACCTCAAATGGTTCCTAAATTTCATCACATACTGTTTTTTATTTAGTACTAATTTTTAGTACAATAAACCCAACTGGGCATGGTGGTACTATTCACAGCTCGATGTTACTATTCATCGAGATTGGGTCTCGAACCTTAAATTTTTCAAACTTTTGCATCCCTTTCTTGTTATTTTCATGTTTCTACCTCTTTTATATATGTTCCACTTATTAACAAGACTTAAATTACTATTTTCCAGAATTTCCCCTGACAATTTAGGAAATTATCGTTATGTCCCTCGGTGAATTTTCACTCTACTATTTATACCAACTGACTCTACTCAATCCATACATCAATTTTATTCCCTATGGTTTCTTTTTACTCTCACTCTATGCATGAGTAAATTGGATTGAAAGTCAGGGAGTGACAATGTCTATGATTTTGCATGTTACCAACTTCATGCTCACACACTCATTAAAGATTTATTTATAGTATATTATGTATAAGTTGTTACATGTGTTTAGGTTGTATCACTATTGCCTTGTTATAGAATTCATATACATTGAATTTTTCTTTTGAAGTCTATAACAAAGTCATTATCTATGGATTGAGAATTTTATACATTTTAGATGAATGCATATAGACCTAAATCATGATGCTATTACATAATGTTGTTGTAGAGAATTGTTTTTATTCATGTTCATATTTTATTTTATATATTTTTAATATAGATAATTAACAACTTAGTACCTAGACTAAAAATAGGCAACGTTGAGTGATTTTGCTCAATGGGAGGTTTTTCCTTCATGTAGACTTAAGCAGGGATGCTTTTGAAGATAAATGTAGAGCTAGCATTACATCAAAAAGTGCAGTCATAATAAGGCATAGAAATAGAGAGTCCTTGATTTTCTTTATTTACTTATGAATGTTTTATAAAGGATGATATCTACTATATGTATAATGTTATATCACATGGAACTTGTAAAAAGATGATGCCCTATATCTAAACTCAAATGATTTAAATAATGTGAAATAGATGGGGTGTGTGAAGTGTGTGTGACTGTGTGTAATTTATGGAACTTTAATGATGAGATTATTGCTTGGCTTAAAATTGTGTAGTTTAAAGCTTGAGCTTTTGAGTGATGATTTTCTTTAGAGAATAAGGTAGTTAAATGGAGATTTTTTTGAGGATATATGTAGATATTTGAAGTGTTTTCCTAAAGGTTAAAAATTTTTGGGTGATGCTTCAGACAGCTATTATGCTGCAGGATTTTCAGCATGATGGCCTATAATTGGAAAAATTTTTTTAAATTAAAATTTGTTTTATATGATAATAAATTGTTCTCATGAAGTAATTCAAAAACAAAAATTTTATGTCTCACATTTTAGATATGCTATATTCTTTTTGTATTTTACATGATATGTATTTTGCTTGTGTTGAAACATCTCTATATCGAGTTCTTTAGTAGTACAGGTAAACAGTGTTACATATATATTAAAAGGAATATGTTGTAAATGGGTTATAGTCAACTGATGATTATTAGTATGTATGATGATATGGTATGAATATGCATACTTGAATTTATAAGATTTATTTTTAGAATATGTTGATGATGGTGAGATGGATGATGATAAATAGAAATGTAAAGTCGAATTTATATGCAATGGTTTGAAAATACAATGTATGGTTTCTTCTACAAGTTAAAAATTTTTGGGTTATTAATTAAATAACCATTATGCTATTAAATTTCATTACGTCTAAAGAAAAATATATTAACTAGGTATTAAAGTTCATGAATTCAATATGATGTGTTAAATTAATTGAAAGAGATTCATACTAAGTTTAGGAACTTATAAGCTTATAATGCTCTTGTCTAGGTCTTTAAGGTAACCTAGATAGAGGTATTACAAAACTTATCTACTGTTATAATTATATCCTAAATAGTTCTAATGTAACATCCTCAATTCTATAAAAATACATGAATATTAAGTTCTTGAAGTCAAAATATTAAATGTTGTAGTTAACTAGGATTTCTAGAGGAATTTAAGTTTAGTTAATATTTGAGAAATTTATGCTAATGTAATAATTAATGGAAATTAAGATGAGAAAATAAGGTTTCACAGGAATAAATTTTAATGGAGAGTTTTAAAAGAAACAAAGGAGGTACGAAGGGATTAAAAAGAAAAGGGGAATAGTTGAGGCATAAAAAGTGAATGTTATCTTTTTATTATAAATAAGAAAGGGTTTGTAAGAGGAAAGAGAAAAGAGAATATTATCTTCCCTTTTCCTTTTAAAAACCTGACGATAACCTTTCTCCCTCTCTCTTCTTTTTCTTCTTCTTATTCATATGTAGTTGATCGTAAATCCTTCAAGCGTTTAATTAACATGAATATTATGGCTAAATTAAAGATTATAACAAAAAGTGAAGAGGAAATTAAAGGATATTTTCTCCTTAAACTTTTAGCAAGGTGAGTTTCTCTCACTAAAGAATTCTCTTCTTCCTTATTTGGTTAGTTTTGAGTAATTAAATCTTTGTTAAATAGGGATTTAAGTAATTAAAGTGTTATAACCAATGTTTAAGGAGAATTAAAGTTTAAAGAAGAAAATTGCACTCTTATTCTTTAACTAAAAATGGTAGAGTGAGAAAGAAGAATGAATTTTATGCTTTAATGCTTTTAAGGTTATTTTTGGGTGGAAGAAGATTTCTTTTAGAGTTAAGTACTTCTACCTTTGATTACATATTCAAAATGGGTTTTGAATTGGATAATTATGATGTTATAGTCCTTACATGTTGAATTTATAGGAGGTAAATACTTGTATAAGTGTTATAGGCATTGAAATGGGTTTAGGACTCTAGCTCTATGAGATTGTGCTTCAAAGTGCTTTTCCTAAATTGAGTCAAGCCTATATAGTTGAAAATGCTAAAGTAAATGATGAATATGGGACAAGCATGTTTAGGAATCCCATTTTTTCCCTTTTGGTTGAATCATACATCAATGAATTGTGAATTGATAATTGACACATAAGCTTAATTTCACATGAGTGACACGTTAGTATGATGTCATGGTATGTTTTATGTATGGAATTGAGAAGAAATATGAGACTATGCCCATATGTTGAAATCTATATATAGGTTGAATAGATGTTATGGCTTGAATGAGCATGAGATTACATAAACTATTAGAATATTTAAATTATTTGAGATTTTAGAATAATTAGAAAAGAAAGAGTCAAATAGGTAAAAATGACCTCTTTGGCCGAACATGTTCAAATAGGATGAGAAATTGCATAGTTGATAAAAATATTGAATTTATACATGAAACTTTTTGTATATTGTCTTAAATGATCAAGTATGAGATTTGGAATGGCTAACATGCTAAATGTTAAAGTGTAAAAATTTGAATTAAAGCATTTATGATGTTAAGCATGTCTCTAGAGCTCTATCATTTGCATGAGTTGAATTGATTAAATTATTGGTTATAATACAATATTAGTATGCTATATCCTTTTATAAAGAAGAATATGATATTATACTTAAAAGTGAGCAAATTCTACATATATGCATTTGAGTAAAAGAGGTAAGTGCTCATTATTCCTACAAAATGTGAATTTATATGTATGATGTATCATGAACATGGAATTGCTAAAAAGTAATGTCTTAATGCAATATCAAAATGGTTATATACACCTGACAAGATAGATGCATGTGACTTATCTCCTTTCATGGAATGAATGCTAATGAGCATCATATGATGTGCAAAATTGTATTATCCTTATTTAAGTATGTCAAGGAAGTTAAATGCCCATTTCTACCTTAGAAACTAAGTGATTTAGGATAGTTTGGCATGCTAAATAGGGTACCTCACAGATCTGCAATCATTTTTAGCCTCAGATACCATCATATAGTTTATAGCACCATTGAGTGGGTGTTAACACCACTTTTGTCCTTATTAAGTACCATTGTTTGCATTAATGAGAGCATCATTGGGGTACAATTGATTTGATATCCTTTGTATCAATCTTTTATCCTAGAATGGATGAGTTTTAGGAAGAAATAAGTGCTATAGAAGGATTTGATTTTCACACTATTACGAATACGAAAATAATGGGAAAAATTGGATTCAATTGTCAACTACTCCTATTAGGAATAGGATTGACTATGGATTTAAACCATAGCATATTGTTATGTTAATCATATAAATAAGTGAACCTTTATCAATACACACACACACATTGATATATATATATATATATATATATATATATATATATTGAAAGCATGATCTTATGAATTTAAATACCTAGTTAAGCATGTTACATATACTTTAATCTTAATGTTAATGATGATAACATATTATATGTGACACATGAGGCATGTGAACAATTATGTAAGTTATTGAATAAGAAACATGGTTAGAAGTCAAGTATGATAATGCTTTTGAATTTTTGGATTTGTATAGAACAAATTAATACTTGTGCAATTATGACTTTGTTATAAATTTCTACAGGTGTTGTTATTATTGAGTTCTTTTGTATACTCTTTAGAGCTTATATCTTAGATAGCTAATTAATGTTATCTAGGTTAGAAATATCTATTAAGGACTACTTCCTCAATGTATCTATCTATATACATAGGTTTGGCAGTCGATACTATCAAAAAGGGGGATAACCCAAAGTGACTACATCAAAAAGCTTCTTTTGTATATAGATACTAGTGCAAAACATAGAACTCATTTTTAAGTCATTCATTTGATATTTCGATTTTATGATGTATATATTCATGATATGCAATACTTATAAGCAACATATATAAGCAACTAGTATGTATGTTTTGGTTACTTGTACATGTTGCATATGATAAATGTAAGTAGGGTATGATGATGACCATAATATGGTTGAATATTTGAAAATGGTTATATAAACCAAGCATATGGTTACATGTGTATGGATGGATAGTTGCATGATTGTGTGAGATGAGATGATGTTTGTGTTAAATATAGGTATGGATAATGGCTTGTACTGTATGATATATATATATATATATATATATATATATATATATGTATGCGTGTGTGTGTATATATATATATATTGAAATGTTTTTCAACATGTTTAAAAATTTTGGTTTTCAACCCAGACAATAGTTATGCTATAAGATTTTTAATAGATTTCAAAGGTTTTTAACACTAAGTGTTTTTTAATGTCATATTTTAAATTATTGCACTTTTATAAATGATTTTTACAAGGACAAATTGTAGATGCCTTACTTTTGGGCCTATGATGATAACCTAAGGCAAGCTCAAGCAATAAGGCAAACTAACTATAATCCAAGTTCATATGCACTAACCTAGTGTAAGTCCACTCGAACTTGTGACATAAGGTTTGTACCTATTAACCAAGATCTAGACTAGAATAGTAGGCCCAAAGCCCAAGGTCTGCTTGGACAAGGCAAAGCCTATGTCCACATAGACTTAAATAGAATGAACCTAGAATAATTAAGCCTAAAGCCCAAGTTTTACACGAACAAGCCAAAGCCCACGTCTATATAGATTATAGTAGAATCAGCCTAAAACTAGGCCTAAAGCCCATTAATCACCATGGTAGACCCAAAAGCCTTATTCTGAATGAACTTAAAACCCAAAGTCTGTACAAACTTACTAGCAAAAAGCTTTCAGAAGCATGAACTTCCTATTCAGACTCTATCTCTTAATCCTACTAGAACTATGCATCTTCTAGATGGTAGAGCTACCCATTAAAGCCTATAAATACACTTCTTAAGAGAGAAAGAGGGGGAAAGGAGCTAAGGAGCAAGAAGGAGGCAATTACTAAGGCTCTTAACCCATAATTTGGGGAGTCTAAGAGAGGACTACAAAGATTAATCTACTAAACCTTTAGCCCACACCAAAATCATACTTCTTTCTAAAAACCCAACCTTTTGCATTGTTGCTTGAAGTCATTCACAAGGTAAGATCTAAGGCCTCTTACTATACATATAACATGTATTTATACTATTTATATGGACTTATAATCTCGTATGATTGATTGTAAGTGAGGTGATTCTATGTAATCCCTATATTGAACATATGAGTTGGTCATTATTTTAAATAATTTTATTATATATAACTGATAGTTGGCATGTTATGATTATTCTATTATTTTAATCCTAATCACACAGACCCATCTTGAGGCATGTTTATGTCCATACAAACTAAATATATTGATATGCATGTGACTCGATGTCTGTGAAGACCATGACATAATATTGCTTTACTTGACTCTTGCATATTATGTATTATATGCCTAATATTGATGTATTTAAATGTTGTTATATCATATGATTATTGCACTCTTTAAAATAAATATCATTGGTATGTTTGAACTATTATGTGGTTTATACGGACTCCATTTCACAAGGAACGTAGTCCGTACGGATGATTATGTTTTGTATACATTGGTATTGTTATATAGTCTGCACGGACTACCTTTCATAGGGACCAAAGTCTATATGGATAATCACACTTTATGTGTATTCATGCTATTTTACAGTATGTATGGACTACATCTCACAAGGACCGTAGTCTATATGGACATATGTTTATAATTCCAATACTCATAATTACATGTGTCGATTTATATGTTCTCTATGATAAAAAAAATTAGTAGTTTCCACAGTGATAATGCCCTTTAAGCAAGTATCATTATTTATTCATTGTTTATGTTAAATAAGTTGTTATTGTTTCATCCTTTCTTTGGGTCTTTGTAGACCATTATTTGGTATTACTGACCTTTTCTTTGAGTTATGAACAAGTGACTATTCTTACTAGATTAGAGGTCTAAATAGACATAGACCAGCAGCTGTAATGAGTCTACATAGACATGACAACATAAAGATAAGACCAATTATATGTCTTGTATTATCTCATTTAGTTTTGTACCCTGTTAAATTCTCTTAATTATTTTGGGTTGTAATAGGTAGTTTAATGTAGAGATTATGTACTTTACTGGGTATGAGAGTGGTTAGTGGAGTTACCACCTAGCCTCTACACTAGGACCTTTGATCTTCTGTACAAGAAAGGTTCAAAATTCATATCTTATTTATGCCCCAATAATATGCCTTCTTTATATATTGTAATGTTTATCAATCCCATCTTAAGCAAGCATACATTATATTTAAAATAGTTATGTCACCTTTTCATGTATAAGAGGTACATTAGTGGTATTTAAAGCATATAACAAGTATATTGTACATCCAAAAATTGGGTCATTGATTAGTTGTTATTTAACCTGACAATTACCCGTAATTCTATAGGAATTGGCAGTAATTGCCCAACTCCTATCTCTAGGAGATTGGCCTTTATTAAAATATATTTTACCCTGACTTTTGATTAAAGAAAACTCAAAACCCTTTTTGTTAATTAGATAGAAACCCTTTAGATGTGAAGTTAAACAATTGGCATGTAAAACAAGTTGTTTAACTACTTATTACAACCTAAAATAAAAAGAGAATTAAAAGGGTTCAAAACCAAAGGAAATAGAACAAAGAACTTAATTAGTCCCATTTGTACACTGTTATGTCCATACGAACTCTGTGAAGCTTTAACATGTGTCCATCCGAACCTCCACTCCAGTGAGAAGGGTCATTTGCATACAACTCAAAGGAAAATGTTAATGATACCAAATAAAGATTCATGAGGATTGACAAATAGGATAAGAAATATAAATACATGTGAAAATTGGAAATCAAAGTAAATGTCCGCACAAACTATGATCCTCATAAGAGGGAGTCCGTGCAGGTTACATAACAATGTAGACATGCTCAACATAAATACATCAAAGAGAGTAAATAGGATCATTCGTATGGACTACATTCCTCATGAGAGGGAGTTTAAATATATGTGTAATAGTTTTAACAAGTCAACAACATGCACATAAGAGAAAGGAATGACTATACGTGGCAATATCATAGAAGCATATCAATGTAGTAAATAAAATACATGAAAATATGATATATAAGACATAAGATACTATTATCAAACCTAAGTAAATGTAGATGATGTATCATACACATATCACAAATTTAGTCTATGCAGACTTCATTATACTTTTAGATAAGGCCATGTGATTAGGATGACAATTACAGAATAGTTATAACATAATGATAGTTAATTATACAATATAAAATAGCTTAAAATGACAACCTACTGCTATGATCAAAGTAGGGATTACATAGAATCACCTCACTTGAGATCAATCTTTGAAGATTATAGGTCTATGAAATAGCATCAATATGTATAGTGAGAGGCCTTATATATTACCTTTGTTAATAAACTTTAAGCAATAATGCAAAAAGGTAGGATTTAGGAAGAATAGTATTTCCAGTGTGGGCTAATAGGGCTATTAGAATGATTCTTCATTAGAGTCCACTCTTGGACTCATGGAATGGATATCTTGGATGCTTAAAACACTATTCTTAAAGAGCCTCCAAGCTTCTTCTTTGAGCTCTTTTAATTCTAAATTCACACCCTAAAAGGGGTATTTATAGGCTCTACGCTCAGGATATCCTTTCTAGAGGTGGTAAAGTCCTTCTATGATTAGGATTCATTATTTAGATAGGCATCTCATGCTTTTAGAAAGTTTCATCGATAAGACCATGCAAACTTATATGGCTTAGTCCATGTAGACCTAGTCATGGGTGTTCCTAATAGTCCATGGGCTTTGGGCTAGGTTACATTTAGTTCGTGCAGACATATGTTTTGTCTTGTCCGTACCGATCTTTAGCTTTGGGCTTAATTGGTCTAGGCTAGCTTAGGTGTGGACCTCATAGCATCAAGTCTAGGCAGACTTGTGCCATGTTAGTCCGTGCAGACTAGGTTTCTAGGTTGTTTGCCTTATTGCTTGAGCATGTCTCAAGTTATCATCATAGGCCAAAAAGTGAGGCGTCTATAGTTGCCCCCCACTTTGGTGTTTGCTATGAAATGCCAAAGCAATAGTGAACATCAAAGTACATAAGTTCGAAGTACTTACCTAAAGGTATACTTACCTGGCACGAAGTTACATCGAATATGGATGTCTGCCTCTTAATCATTGCAAAAACTTACTAGACCTAAGTTGTGTTTTCTCTTTAAAAAAGAATTGATATTGTGAAAAAAACTACACCAAATACAGGAGCCTGCTTGTCCTCGAGTAAAGTGAAAATCTAACTAGATCAAAATAT
>CANXYI011285232.1:0-11773 GCA_948208565.1 Hura crepitans | reverse complement strand
ATGGGTTTTGATTTTTCATAATAAAAGTCACAAAAAAGAAATTTATTTTTTAAAAATTAACATGCGAGAACAAAAGTTCTCAAATTAAATCCATCGCCTAATTTTATGTATGACAGTTCCAATTTCAATCTCAAAATACTCCATGAATGCCAAATTAGGTAGAAAAATGATTTTGCATGTTAAAAACAAATAATAAACAAAATTCATATTTTCACCTAATAAATTGGTGATTTGCTAATAAAATAAATTCTGATTCCTTCTCAATGAAAGTTACAATGATAAAATCCATTTTCCAAAATTAGCATATGAGAACAAAAGTTCTCAAACCACTTATCCGTTTTTAATAAAATTCACTACAATAAAATCCATTTTCTAAAATTAGCATACGAGCCAAAGTTCTCAAACTAATCACCCAATTTTAATAAAAGTCACTACAATAAAATCTATTTTCCAAAATTGGAATATGAGAATCAAAGTTCTCGATGCAATCAATGGCCCGATTTCATGTATGATATTTCAAATTTCGAACACCTATTTATTTTTCTGTAAATATATTTTGTAAATTTTGATACGTGAATATGCGATTTACTTTAATTGTAAAATGTCACTTGAGAAAAGGAATAATATTATAAATTCAAATCGAATTTCCATATTAATTTGGGTATAAATAAGAATAATGTTTTGAACCGCTCTAGTTTTGGCCCTACAAGGTATTTCCCAACTTGGATTGGGTGGTAACTCTTACCTTATGGTGCCCAACTCGCTCCTTCTAGGCTAATCAAATAGTAGTGGCCTTAGATTCCCTTAGCTTCCTTCTCATCTTTTGAGACTCGAGAAGTGAGGCTTGGGTTAAGTCTTCAGCTATTGTGATTTGATCGGCGCAAGGAAAACATAAGGGACATGAACACTTTCGTATGTGATGAAAGTAAATTGCAAAATATAAAAGGTATGACAACATAATTATATAGATTATACATCTAAAAACTGAGCACTTGATTAGTTACAGTATGGCTTGACAATTACCTGTAATTCCATAGGAATTAGTAGCAATTATCCAACTCTCATCTCTAGGAGATTAGCCTCTATTAAAATACATTTTTGTGGTTATTATTACTTTGGATTAAGAAAAACCTCAAAATAATTTTATTATTAAAACACCAATTAATTAGGTAGAAAAATCATTTAGTATGAAAGTGGAGTAATTGGCATGTAAACCAAGTTGATTAACTAGCTTTTACAACCCAAAATTAGCCAAAAGACATAATAAGTACATAACCTAAAGAAATAAAACAAGACATTATACTGGTCCTGCCTCAATGTTACTTAGTTCATGTGAACTTCATACAGCTCTAGCTTTAGTCCATGTGCACTATCCTTGAGGAAAGGTCATATCCATCTAGACTCCTAGTCTAGTGAGCAAAATAGATTACAACTCAAAAGATAACAAGTCAAACGATGTCAAACCAAGTGCATAAGAAGAAAACATATAAAAGACAAAGATATAAACACATTTAAAGCTTGAAATATCAAGAACAATTACTTGAAAAAATGAGGCAAACTAAATGAAAATAATATAATGTATTACCCATAAATCTATACAAACTACAACCCTCATGATCGGGAGTCCATGTGGACCACATGATAATTCTCTTCATGCCAACTTGTATTTTCATGCATGATATAATCATGTTGATAGAATGGCAAACAAAATAAAATAGCTTATAATAGGACATCTAAAGCACTAAGTCATGCTTACTGGATATAAGTCCGCGTGGAATAATTCATCATTTTTATATAAGAAATATAAGTTCGTGCAGACCTTATCATGCTTATAATTAATAAATCTAAGTCTATGCAGGCCTCATCATGTTCACTACCAAGTCCTTTTAATACAAATAAACATAATAGAATGAACCTAGCATAATAATAATGAATAATACACTATGAAGCCTCTCATGACAATGACCTACTCCTTATGATCTAAAGTGGCAATAACAAAGTATTGCCTCACTTACAACCAATCTTTGGAAATCATGGGTCTATAAAAGCAATATGAAAGATGTAATAGACCTCAAATATTACTTAAACAAATATACTCTCCAAGGAATGGCATGAGAGTATGGAGACTTTGGAAGAAATATTTTTATGAAGCTAGTAGGCCAAATGAATGTATTTCTATTCTAGATTTTATTTTGGAATGTTGGAATATGATGTATATGTTAGGAGAATAGGTTTTTCAGCCTCCCCCCCTCCCCCCCCCCCCCCCGCCCGCCCGCTCTCTTCTTTGGTACAAGAGAAATATTTATAAGCTTAGTTTTAAGGTTTTTCTAGTTCAGAAAGGGGTTAGAATTCTAATGGAATTTTATATCCTAATCTAAATAGGAAGAATTCTACTTCTAGAAAGCTTTTTTCATCGACAAGTCCATATGGACTAGCATGAACAAGTCTATATGGACTTGTTCATGCTAGTCCATTTGGACTAAGTCTAAGTGCACTAATCTGTGGGCTTATGGGCTTAGTTTTGGGTTAGTTTTTGTATTTGGTTTGTACAAACTTTGTTTAATAGGTCTATGTAGACCTATTTCCTATAGGCCTTAGGCCATAATCAAGGTATCCCCAGGTATCAACCAAACATCACCATGCTATCAAATAGGAACACAGGCCTTAGGACACAATTAAGAAAATACATATAGAACTTTAGGCTCACAAAACATCAACATAAGCCATACATTCATACAAGGATTAAGAACTGGTTAATTATAGCATAGTCTGTATTTATACAATTACATCATGTATTCTTTATATACATAACAACCATTTCCCATCTAAGAACATAGAGTGCAAAACTACGCAAATGTATATTATCAACCTTCTGAATAATGACCTCCGAACTTCATTGCATGTTTTATGAGGCTACATCCTTATTTTGGTTACCTACACACCAAAATAGGTATGCTGAGTATATAATATACTTAGTGGTGAATTCAAGCATTTAAAACATGTCCTACAGTTTATGCATACATATAATCATATTCTTATCTTGTTCTTACTTCCAAGTACAACCTAGATTTTCTAATATGCAAAATTACCAATTTTCCTCTTGGGGTGTTTTTGTCTGTAAATTATCCAATAAATCTTTTTAACTCATGTAAATTATAGTTTCAAGATCATTATTACTAATTACATGCATAATCTTTAATAATTAAGCCAATAATTATTGTCAATGTCAAATTACCAAAATGCCCCTATATCATACTTTAATGCCATTGGTAAGTTATATTGTGTTTATTTAATTTAGTTCACCTAGCCCATCTAAAGAGACAATACTGATAGACACTAGATCTAAAGGGAATAAAATAGTGCAGTGATCTACGTACTGGACCCTAACCGCTGCACTGGCCTGAAAATACATTATAACACCCAGGGTGCGAATATAAGATGTGGTCTACCTTATAGACTGGCCTATTTAATCAGCTATTACAATGCTCCTTTAAGACCTTGGCTGCTATACTGACCCTATTTAAAGATTAAAGATTTCACAAACTAGTTTGCATAGCAGATTAGTCTATTTGTCTGACAAGTGTAGTGGCCCCTTAGGACTTATGTCGTTGCACCGACAAAGATCAAGTGAATGTCATAGTTGGATCTGATTGTCTAACTAGTACAATGGTCTAAAATAGACCTAGGCCATTGTACCTACTTGAAAATCATACAATATAGTAGCTGCAAAAACCCATAATTTGACTAGTCAACTTATCTAGTGATTGTCTAACTAATGGACCATTTAACCTCAATTTATGTCCATTTCTTTACTAATTAACCTTTTAAAATATTATTAATTCAAAGACAGATAATTATAAAATTTATGGCATCGTTGAAATTTAGCTCGGTCTGGTATAGCCATAAATAGGCTGTATTGGGTGAATCATCTAAAGTTTTTTTAAGGAATGTAGTTGCCCATAATTATAGTATATTATGTTAAACTTTATCCCATAAAAATTTCACAACTATATGTCATTTACTATCCAGTGATATTATTAGTTCAAGTAATAGTCATTTTAGGACAGTTACAGGTTATTGCAGTAAGTGTTCACTAGGCTTTTTAGGTTTATTTCTCAACCTTTTTCTATACAATTTTCAACACTATTTACATTAAGTTTATAAGCCCTAAGCCAACCAATCATAGGCCATTTCCAAGGCCAAAACATGGCTCAAAATACCATTACATTCAATTTTAAGGTATAGCCCTTAAAGGCACACAAATATGAACACATTATTCATTTACAAGCCATAGCCCTCATAGGCAATTGGAAGCCACTTTTTATACCTTATTTCTAGCCAAGTTTTAAGGTCATTTTCAAGTCATGTTTCATGCCATTTCTTGATTACATTTTATGCCATTTTAAGGTATACATGTTACTTTATTTCATGCCAAAGTAACTAAGCTAGACATGGTATCATCATCATACTCATCATTCCTCACATTGTACATATACATCAGCATTTTCATGCCATTTTAAGGTAGCAAAAGCCCATGGTATGTCTCAGCCATAGCTATTTTTCTAAGTATCCAATCTTACTACATGTCATAGCATGTATTCATACATCATAGGCCTAATGTATATGTATTGCCAACCTCAAACACAACTTAGGCTCACTAAAACAAGCCATACATTTCCATAAGCTTGACACAAGCTCTCGGCTACACATACCTTTTCATGACAAACATGCATTTATCTATCAATTCATAAGTAATTCCATTTCATTTCAACACTAAAGCCATTAATTTATATTTTAAACATCATAAGCACACCTTAATCTACTTGCACATCTCTCAACTAACTACAAGTTTAACACCAACATTACTTTCTTTCATCAAATAACCATACAATCCACATCCCATTAAGCTATATATTACAATTCTTCAATGAAACCACTTATTTAAGCTTATTCATGTGCTTAAAACCATTCCTAAACCAAAAGAGAAGATATGAAAATTGAAGGATGTGAAGTGAATACTTGAATTCACTTACCTTATACTCAAGATAGAAGGATTCCACACTTCTAGCCTACCATAGAAGCTTTTTCTCCCCTCTTTCAAGCTTTTTCTCTCCTTGAATCAACTTAAAAAACATTAAAGCACATGGTATTAGACCTTAGGCACCCTAATCAACCATTTACAACCCAAACGAACCAAGAAAAACCAAGGAGGAAGCCATGGAACTCACCTTGTAAACTTAATGGATAGCTTCTATCTAAGAAACTTTAGAGATTTTTCATTTATTCATGGCTGCTCCTTTTGCTATGATTTCTTTTCCTTTAGCTCTCTAACCCCCAAGAGTGAATTTTAGTGAGTAGAAATTCAAAAAATGGCTTAAGGATAAAGGTGAAAATGGGGAAGGTTGCTGAAGATGGCATCGATTTTTGGCTAGCAGCAAAAGGAGAAATTTCTTTTTATTTAAGTGGAAAAGTCCACTTGTTAATCATTTTTGCCACTTGGCATAGGCCTTAAGCCAAATGGCCAAGTGTAGGTGGGTCCCACAACCACTAGAGCCACCCCAAAGTAGTTTTTTTTGGCAAACTTCAAAATTCACCAAAATTCACATGAACCTCAAAAAATTGTACTATTTTTTTTAAATTCTTATTTTAATCCCATCTACATGTTTGTTAATTTTAGTAGCCAAATCCCTTTGATAAGATAGTTTTTAGACTGCCTCAATTTGTGTGCTAGCTTAAAAAATTATGATAATTCACAAACAACCTTGGAATTCAAAAATTCTTTCACTAATGGACTCAATGGAATTTTTAAGCTTCAACATCTAATATTTTTGGGTCCATCTGAGCACATCCTGGGTCATTCCTAACCTATAAAATTTGTATTGCCTAAAGGGTTAGCTTACAAGCTGCAATGAATTATTGGTCTTGCAATTTTTTTAAATTTTACAGCCCCTTAAAGTTTCATAACTAATGCTGCTTCCTCAATTTACATACAAGTGACCCAGCACCCTAGGCACACTTCTTAAACCTAGTGGCACTATTCACAGAGCCTTGGGACATAGGCATTATAGTTCATACCCTCTTAAGAAAATTTCATCCTTGAAATTACTTAGAGCAAATAAGTGAGGATGTTATGCTTTCATTTGCTCTTCTGCCTCCTAGGTAGCTTTTTCAGTATTATAATATCTCCATAACACTTTAACCAGTGGTATGGACTTATTATATAACTATTTTACTTCATAGGCCAAAATCTTAATCGATTCCTCTTCATAACTTAGATCAGGCTATACTTTAATATCTACCACCAAAATTAAATGTGATGGATCCGATCTATTCCTCTTGAGCATAAAAACATGGAAAACATAGTGTATCTATTATAGCTCAGGTGGTAATCCCAGCCTATATGCTAGTGGTTTGACCCTTTCTGTAATTTCATAGTGTCTAATAAACCTAGGACTCAATTTCCCCTTTTTCCTAAACCTCAGCACCTTTCTCTATAGAGAAACCTTTAGGAATACTTTCTCACTAACTGCATACTTAATATCTCTTTGTTTTAGGTCAGCATATGATTTATGTCTATCCACAGCTGCTTTCAACCTTTCCCTGATTATTTTCACTTTTTCCTCAACATCTTTGATGAAATCCACATTAAAAATCTTACTTTCTTTAGCTTCACTCTAGCGTAAGGGAGTTTTGCATCATCGACCATATAATGCTTCATTTAGAGCCATCCCCAAGCTAGACTGGTAACTATTATGATAGGTAAACTTTGCCAAAGACAAGTATTGATCCTAGTTACCCTTAAGTTCAATAGCACATCCTCGTAACATATCCTTAAGTATTTGTATCACCCTTTCTGACTATCTGTCAGTTTGAGGATGAAAAGTTATGCTATAAACCAATTTGGTGCCTAAAGCTCCTTGCAGCTTCTTCCAAAATCTAAAAGTGAAGCGAGGATCCATATTAAAAATAATGGTCATTGGCACACCATGTAGCTTGACTACCTTATCCACATATAGTCTAGCTAGCTTCTCTAAAGAATAAACCATCCTAACCAGGATAAAGTGAGCTATTTTTGTCAATCTATCAATAATTACCCATGCAGCATCACATTTACCTCTGGTCAAAGGTAAACCCATCACAAAATCCATGGTCACCTTTTTGCATTTCCACTCTGGTATTGCTATATGATGCAGCAATTTAGAAGGAACCTAATGCTTAGCTTTCACCTATTGGTATGTCAAACACTTTGCAACACACTCTTCCACATCTCTTTTAATACTAGGCCACTAATAATAAGACTCCAAGTCTAAAAACATTTTTGTGCTCCAAGGATGCATAGAATAAGGAGTTTCATGGGCCTTCTTTAGTATCTGCAACCTCAGGTCATCTGTACTGGATACACACAACCTATTTTTATAACATAGATACTCATCTTCTATCAACTAAAACCCTATGGCCTTCCCCTCTTTAGCTTTACTTTCCATTTGAACTAGCTATTTATCTTTCATTTGATTTTTCTTAATCTGCTGTCTAAAATTTGGCTTCACCTATAACTCAACCAATACAAAATCTTTTGAAGTGTATGCAACCTAAAATTCATAGCTTTTAAAGTCATCATAAAACTTCTTACTCAAAGCATCTACCACTATATTTGCTTTCTTTGGGTGGTAATCAATCAGGTAGTCATAGTCCTTTATTAGTTCCAACCAAATTCTTTGTCTTAAGTTCAGTTCCTTCTAAGTGAGTAGGTATTTCAGACTTTTATGATATGGACATATGTAGCATTTCTCTCCATACAAATAGACCTCAATATTTTCAAAGTAAAAAAAAAATTAGTAGCTAGCTTTAAGTTATGAGTAGGATAATTCCTCTCATGTGGCTTCAATTGTCATAAAGCATAAGCTACTACCTTCCCATCCTGCATTAATACACACCCTAAGCCATTTAATGAAGCATCACTATACACTTTAAAATCCTTACCCTGTTCAAGTTAAATTAGGATAGGCACTTCTATCAACATCTTTTTTAATTACTCAAAATTGGCTTGACACTTATCATCCCACTCAAACCTCATATTCTTTCTGATCACTCTAGTTAAAGGAGTGGCAATGATGGAGAATCCTTTTACAAATCCCCTATAATACCCAGCTAATCGAAAAAAACTTCTCACTTTAGTTACATTCCTAGGTGGTTTCTATTCCAACACTACCTTTACTTTATTGGGATCTACTCTGATTCCCTCTACTAAAACTATATGGCTTAAAAAAGTAACTTCACTTAGCCAAAACTCATACTTACTAAGCTTATCATACAACTATTTCTCTCTTAGGGTCTGTAGCATAACCTTGAGATACTATTCATGCTCTCTTTAGTTTTAATAATACACTAGAATATCATTTATTAATACCACCATAAATTGATCTAGGTAAAGCTAAAATACTCTATTCATGAGATCCATAAAAGTCGCTAGTGCATTGTTGATCTTAAATGGCATCACTAAGAACTCATAATGCTCATATCAGGTTCTGAAGGTAGTTTTACAAATGTTAGCTTCCTTAATTCTCAACTGATGATACCTAAATCTCATATCAATTTTAAAAAATACACCTAGACCTCTTAACTGATTGAAAAGTTCATTTATCATTGGTAACAAATACTTATTCTTCACAATCATTCTATTCGGATGCTTGTAATCAATACATAATTTAGGCGACTCATCTTCCTTCTTTATAAATAGTATAAGTGCTCCCCACAAAGATACACTGGGTATGATAAAAGCCTTATCTAATAGGTCTTGCAACTATACTTTCATTTCTTTTAATTTAGCAGGAGTAATGTGATAAAGAGTACTAGATATTAGAGTTGTACCAGGATATACCTCAATTTCAAAATCCAGTTCCCTTTGAGGTGGTAAACTTGGTAGCTCATCAGGGAATACATTAGGAAACTTAAAAACAATTGGAATATGTTTTAAATCAGAGTTGGAAATATTTAGTTCAATAGTATAGGCCAAATATGGCTCAGACCCTTTCTGGAGAAGTTTTTATACTTTAATAGCAGAGATAAGATTGTTCAAAAAACTTCTCTCACTACCACTATCACTATATGTCCCTCTACAGTCGGAAGGATCAACTTCTTATGTCTAAAATCAATCATGGCTTGATGTTTGATTAGCCAATCCATTCCTAAGATCACATCAAACACATTAAAAGGCAGATCAATCAAGTCAATACAAAATTTATACCTTGATTCACCAGAGGGCATTGCCTATATACCTTGTTCATAATCATACACTGCCTTATAGGATTTCTAACTCTGATGTCTACATCAACATGTTCAGACTCTAATTGCCTATTTTATGCTTATGCAATATATACATATGAACGTGTAGAACCAAGGTCTATCAAAGCCAAAATTGGAACATCAAATAAATAAAAAGTAATATTTATGATGTTTATTACTATAACCTCTTCTCTAGTTCTCACAACATACTGCCTAGCTAGAGCACAAGTCTCAAATCTAGTACCCTAGCTAGCATTAGGCTACTTTCCTTTGTTCTACCTTTTATCCCTATTTTGAGGTGCAACATTAGATGCATGTGTTTAAGCACCCTATGATTGTCTCTAAGGACACTCTCTTTCGAAAAGATCTCTGGCACTACAGTTATAACACTCTCCTCTTCTAGCTAGTCTACACCATCCCCAGTGTTTACTTTGACAAGTATTATAAGTCAGAAGTTCATTCTTATTAACCTCTACACTAGGAACATTATCTGCCTAAGGAGGTAATCGAGGTCTACATATAGAATCTTATCTAGACCTCTATGTGTGTGTCTGTCTCTAATCATAATACCCTATCTGATACTAGGACCTAGGCTGAGACTGTGTTTATGACTGACCCTCTCTCTTCTTCTTACCATCCCTTGACACTGCACTTAACTATCCCACAGTGAACTACCTCTTTCTCTAAAAGAAATCCCTCTTTTCTTGTTTCACTTCTTCTTTGTCATATGCAGTTGACACTAGTACCACAAAATCTCTCTCTCTAGGGTTGGCTATTTGCATCCTCAACTCTATAATCAATCTAGCTAAGAAACTTTTAAACTTCTTTTCATTATTAGAAATGAATTATTCAGCATACTTTAGGAGTCTAGGAAAGTCCTTTTCATATTCTAACACTATTCTCCTCCCTACTTCAAGTTTAAGAAATCTCGTCTCCTCTTATCCTTGTAAGAGTTAGGTCTGTATTTTCTTCCTAAACTCCGTAAGGAAAAATTCCCAAGTCAACTTTGTAGGCGCTTTCCTTCTTTTGATAGTATTCCACCATTTACAAGCTTCTTTCAGAAGAATGTAAGTGGCACACTGTAGATTCTCTGCTTCTATACAATTTAACTACTCTAAGACTCTAAATGTCCTATATAGCCAGTATTCAACCCTATTAGCATCATCCTCCTTCCTTTTTAAGAAATCAATAGTGCTCATCTTCCTCAGCCTTTCTAGAGGAGTCTTTTATAGAAAAGCTAGTGGTGGAGGTTGTACTGGAGCTGAAGAAGGTGTAGGTGGAGCAGCAGAAGTAGTAGAGGTATGTCTAAGCAAATTTACTATTTGTTACAACAAAGCAAGGGAAGCTTCTACCTACTACTGACTAGACACTTGTAGCGATGGCTATTGTGCAGTATCACTGGGTTTAGGTATTAATGTATTACCTACCCTCTGTATAGTAGTTGGCATAAAACTAGCCACTTCTTTAGCCCCTCTTTTCGGATGCTTGATTAGTCATCTGTTTACTGCAAAAGGATTAGCTTATCAGACTTAGGCAATATAATAGTTTAGAGGAATTTAAAACTTAGACATTTGAACTCATGTACTTTGCCTAATATTAAACTATGCTCTGATACCACAAATGTAACACCTCTTATAGCACCCTCTACCCGATCAGTACACTGAACCTAAATAGGGAGCGTGACCATAGAGTGATAATCGATTCCATATACCTGTAAAATTTGATTACATAAAAACATTTTTTTAAATATATAATAAACTAAATTTCTTGACTTAAAGAGTTATAAAAACATTGAAAATCATTTAGCACGCATATCGAGTAACATTAGGGTAATCATGTCAAAAATTTAGCAGCATAACAATTGTACTGAGACACTTTCCTAAATTTTTACCTGTTTGAAAACACTTTTAAAACATCAATAAACACATCTCCAACTCCATGGGTCATCTTGACCCTCCAAAACACATCACAAACTCAATGACCCTTAAGCTCTCCACAATCAGCAAACTCACATGTAACATCAGAATTTATCACACAATAATGTGAGAAAAATAAAGCTTTTGCAATATTAAAACTTTAGTTATAAAAACAACCCAAGTTACAGATTAGGCTCAATCCCTCTAGAATCATAAGAGCATACTACTACTATTACATTTACATCATTACACTTTTATAAAATGATTAAAAATACCCATATAGGGGCTATCTTTAAAGGTCTCCTATGGTGCAAAAGCTTTAGCTCTAATCTACTGCTCTATTAGCTACGCATCGCAAACAGGCAATATGTTAAGCTTTCGCTTAGTGGTATAATCACTTTAACTAGATATAACAATTTTAAGCATACATTTATGCAATATGTGTCAAGTGAGTCATCTCTATGCACACATTATGATAACAACATAATTATGCAATTTGAACACATACTTGGCTTAGAAAACATTAAAAATCATTTAGGTCCATATTCACAGCATAATCACTTTCAACATGAATT
>CANXYI011285178.1:0-12692 GCA_948208565.1 Hura crepitans | reverse complement strand
TTAGCTATAGCTGTTGTGCAACATCACTGTGGTCAGGTACTGAGGCATTGCCTACCCCTCTATACAATTATGGGTGCAACCTTAGCCACTTCCTCAGCCCCTCCTTCAGGTACCTGATCAGCCATGTCTTTATTGCAAAAGGACTTACCTATCAACCTCATGTAGTGTGATATTTTAGAGGAACATAACCCTAGACAGTTGCACTCATGTACACAACCTAGGAACATTAATCCTATGCTCTGATACCACTAAATGTGATACCTCCTAGTAGATTCCTAAAGAAACCCAATAAGCAATGCACTTTTTGCTAGGTCACCTATCCTGGCATTTTTTTACAGTTCATTCATTTAACTTTTGCCAAATAATTATTATTTGATTCAACTTATCTCTAAAACTTGATCTATCTTTTTCTTTATTCAACTTAAGGTTATACAAGCCTAATCATACCACAAATAGACATTTACTAGCTTCTTAGATTCTTACTTACATCCTGCAGCATAACAACTATCTGGGTGACTAACCGCAATATTCAACACCTGTAAAACACTTTTATAAAATATTCCACATCTTCTGGACCCATTTGGTTCCCTAAATATACACCTAGCATCATTATGTTATCAGTCAGCAACACAGGCCTCAAGCTATAATCAAACAATCACAGATATATAGCCTCAAGCTCAAATACCAAAAACACCATATGGAAAAAAAATCACATACTCAAAACACCTTCAATATTATATCTATAACCTCTCTATATGGTACCTATTCCCTACTTATGTACATGAGTGCAAAACTGTAAACTAGCTATATAATAACCTTCTAACTTATCCTCTAAACTTACCTACATGCAATACGAGGCTGTCTAATGTGAAAGATTACCTGTGCACCAAAATAGGTACGCTGAGTATATAATACTCAGTGGTGAACTCAAGCATTTAAATCATGTTATATAAATTATCATGCATTTATACTGCACTAACATTTATTTATTCAATCAGGTTATCATGCTAATAATTAACAATACCTTCATCAAAATGACCACACTACCCTTGTATACCTTTATTAATTACTCATTCAGATAATGTCTCCAAATTCCATATCTTATTTATGTTTTCTATTATCAGTGATAATATTAATTTAGTCCAGTGATTAGACCACTAGTTACACCTTTCTACCAAATGACCAAAATACCCTCATCCCTATATTTCATCATTTAAAAACATGTAATTTATGAATTCAAGCCATTTCTAATAACAATAGTCAAAGAATTTAGTTATCAAGTCATTAAATAGCCTAGATGCAAAAATTACCAAATTACCCCTGATGGTATATACTGTTTATTCATTCAAATAGCCATGTCAAAACATGCATTTCATTATTGTCCAACATCATCACTATTTCATTTATTATTTTTTCAGTTTAATTTAATTAGCCTAACTAGGTAAATAACACTTACATATACTAGACCTAGAGGGAAATAAAATAATGTGCAATGATCCACATTTTGGACCCCGATCGCTACAGCGGTCTGATCAAGTGAATGGCATCAAGTGTGAAAAGGCACATGAGTGTCTATCCAACAGACTAGTACAGTGGCCCAAAAATGGACCTAGGCCACTATACCAGCCCTACCTGAAAACTAGACAATGTAGCAGCTGCTAAAATCCCTAAGTTGACTAGTCAACCCATCAGTGGGTGTCTAACTGATGGGCCATGTAACTTAGTTTATGTTCATTCCTTCACAATTTAACTTCTTATAATATTTAGAAGTAAAAAGATAGTCAGTTATGAATTTGATTTTATAGTTCAATTTTAGCCCGATCTAATATGGCCATAATCAGGTTGTACTGGGTAAATTTCTATATTATATTCAAGTATTGTAATTTCTAATAATTAAGGTATATTATGCTTGATTTTAGTCCATAATTAATTCTCATATAATTGCCATTTTTTGTCCAGTGGTATTTTTAATGCAGGTAATGGTTGTCGCGACTCGACCCCTACCACCAAGTGATTCGAATACAGCGAGGATTGTTGCGATGAAAGTTTTGAAAGGGTGAGAGTCGCCAAGCTCTTTCAGCAACAACAAATAGGAAGCAGAGTGGAAGAAAAAGGGGACACAACATCTGGATCTGCACTAAGCGCTCGTTTATGCTATGCATAGGAGCGACGTTGCCAAGAGGAATCGAGGGCGACTTAGCAACTAGATCTGCGCTAAGCGCTCACTGGCATTGACTCATTTACGCAAACAATTGTTATCGCAACATAAATTGATGAGGATTGTCCCCCGTTCTCAAGGGATCTAAGGCTGGACACCATGAACAATGGTAAAAGCAGCCTCTGATTATATATTTCAATAAGATGGACATTATTTTCGAAGAAATTTAGATCTGGAAGTAAATGGACTAAGAGATGTTGTAGGTTGATAATCAAGAAATGGAAGTTCAAAAAGAGGGATTGAAATCTTTTTTTTCGTAATTTAAATTAAGTAAAATATATATATATAGAAATTTTTACTATAATTCTGTAAATAAATTTTCATCATATACATAATAAGTTAGCTATTAAAAATCGTAAGAAAAAGAAACGAAACTGATTAAAGGTCAGAAGGATGAGGTTTAACTATTGAAATAAATAGGTTGGTTATTACGAATATACAAATAGCATTTATATGAATTATACACATATGCATCTGTATGCATGTGCGAACATTTTGTTTAAATAAAATATATAAGAATTATAGTTCTAAAGTAACATAGTGTACAATGTAGCTGAATACGAGGTTTAAAACATTTAGTGTAATACGAAATCCTAATAGAATTAGTGTAGTGATGATTAAAAATTATAAATAATTATAGATATAATAGGCCAATTAGTAAATTATCCTTAAGTAATAGATTACAAACCTCAAACTTTGGTAAACAAATGAAATTTACCCCTCAACATCCAGTAAGCTAAGTATATAGGGATTAAATTGTTTAAAATAATTTGGTACAAGAAAACAAAAAGTAATCTTCGATTGTTCCATACTACGATATGTGTAAGAATATTTTCATAAAGAAATAATTAAATCCCCTTTTAGATTAGTATAGAGTCATTAATATAAACAAAATGTATCATAAAGAATAAAGGAAACCATAAAATTTTTAATAATTTCAGGAAAATCGTAACATAAACTCTACAAACTTTAAATGATAATTCTAATACATAACAACAAGATTAAAGTAAAGGATATAAATCATCAAGAATTCGTTGGCTAAAAATATGATAAATCAAAACACCTATAAAGTTAGGATGATTAATTTTTCTAGATATATCTTTTGTGTTTAAGCTAGTATTAAAAAAATGATTATCCTATAATTAATAATTATCTCTCCTAAAAAAATGCGACATGGGGTTTTTAATACCTTCCCCATGTCAAACAAACCCCAAACTCAGAAAGCAGACCAGAACATTAGGTGACTAGTTGCACCCTAATCAGCTAGTGGCGACTCTCATCCTTTCAAAACTTTCATCACAACAATCCCCACCATATTTGAATCACTTGGTGGTAGGGGTCAGGTTGTGACAATGGTCAAACTGGACAGTTATAGGTCATTTCGTCAAATTTCAATATCCCTTTTTAGTTTCATTTCTTAGCCTTTTTTAGTGTAGTTTTCACTAATAATTTCATACATTCCATAGGCCTAAAGCCAATATATACTAGGCCATGTACAAGGCCAAACACTAGGCATTATTGCCATCATATTTAAGCACAAGTGATAGCCCCCAGAGGCATATATTATAGGCACATTTATTGATCACAAATTATAGCCCTTAAAGGCATATTCCAAATCAATTTCAAGTTATCTTTTTGTCAAATTCAAGTCTCATTTCCTAGGACTTTACTTGCTTTTTTCAAGACACATCAAACGTTCATTTTATTCCATCTGCAACTTACATATTTATTCAATCATGCTTAGCCAATCATGACACCAAAAGGTTTAATTATTCAAGCTTTATTGCACATTCTCATTACATATATGTTGTTAATTTTTTCATGCCATTACCATTTACTTAGCTCTCGGGTATAGCTATTTATTAGCCTTAATTATACATTTCTATGGTGTTCACCACACATTCCATCTTTTATCCATAGCATAAATATATACATACACATACATGCATAATTCCATGCCAACTAAGATAGTTCCTACATACCATAAGCCTCGGCCATAGCTAGTTTTTCATGTCCTCGTGAAATAATCAATGTTATCTCATGCCAAATCATCCTTTCATATAACATAAGTCTATTTCCAAAATCTATGCCAACTAAGATAATTAGCTACCCATTTATTAAAGGCCTTAAACATTAATTCCTCCCTACATTAAGCAATGCACCTACACTAATTACTTGCTAACACTCTCAGATACTCACTCCTTTCATGCCTAGCATGCCATTTTCAAGCCATGTACACATAAGTTCATCATAATTCAATGCTAAAACTATTATAATGACATCCAACACCATAAACATACCTCTTTTTAGACCCAAACTTCTCGGTCAGCAATGGAACTATACATAACAAGCCAAAACCTTCATCAATACTACCTATTTCAATGCCACTTTACTCCTTATACCTAAGGAATTTTGTTCAATTAAGGAATTTTGTTCAAGCTTTGAAGTGCCATACTTAACACTAGATTACACAATTCTAAGACTCATTTCCAACCGTATAAAGGTCAAGCGGCATGAAGAAAATGCTAGAATTCACTTACTTATTTAAGGAGAAACACTTGAAGCTCCAATTACACAAATTATCCAGCCCTTCCACAGTGACTTCTCCACTTTTCTTCAAGCCTTTCCTTCCCTTAATTCACCTCAAACACAGTTCACACACATCCCCACAAATGTTAGGCATCACAAGGAATCATTTACAGCCAAGAACAACCAAGAAAAAGCCATGGAAGCTTACCTTTTACACTTATTAGACTGCTTCTGACCCTTGGATCTTTACTATTTTTAATTTATTCATGAGAGCTCCTTTTGCCTCTATTCTTTTTTTTGAAATTCCCTAACACACAGGAGTGTTTTTAGGTGGTGGTAGTGTTCTATAACAAGTTGAGAAAGATGATGAAAATGGAGATTTTCTCCAAGGCTAGCGTCAGTTCCAATAGCAAAGGGAAGAAAATCTTTCTTCTTTTGTTTAGTGGAATTGTCCACTTGTGAAGCTATTTGGCCACTTGGCATAGGCCCTAAGCCAGCTAACATGGTATGGGTGGGTCTCGCAACAACCCGAACCATCCCAAAATGATTCAGTTTTTGGCAAAACTTCAAATTTTCACCAAAATTCATTCGGAGCTTGAAAAATTACACCGTTTATTTTAAAATTCATATTTTAATCCCCTGTACATGCTCATAAATTTTTGCAGCCAAATTCCATCGATAGGATAGTTTTTCAGACTACCTCGATTTACATGCTAACCTCGAAAATTATGAGAATTTGCAAACGACTTCCGAATTCAAAAATTCTTTCACCAATGGACTCAGTGGAATTTTTGAGCTTCAGGGTCCAATATTTTTAGGTCCGTTCAGGCACATCTTGGGTCATTCCCGGCCTGACTAAATTTTATTGCACAGAGCAGTAGCTTATAGCCCAAAATGAATTATTGGTTCTGCTAAATTTTTAAATTTTACCTTTTTTATTATTTTAAAGCCCTTCAAAGTTTCACGACTAGTGCCACTGCCTTGATTCTCATGCAAGTGACCAGGCACCCAGGGCACACTTCTCGAACCCAGTGGCACTATTCACGGAGCCTTGAAACATAGGTGTTACAATATATGATTTTTTGTGATTTTTCTAAAATCGAACCTATTTGAATTCATAGGCAAGAATTTGAACCGAGCTTCCTAAGGCAATGAGAAGGCTTAGGATAGCTATGGGCATACCTGAAGACTATTTTTGGTATGCGTAATCACTTTAAAATGAATGATAAGGAAATTCAATATGTGCATTTATGGCTATTAAGAGTTAAATGCATAAGTTAATTGATTATTGTTATATAGAGATATATGGTGATATAAATGTGTATTATGGATGATGTATGAGTGGCTTGTAAAGGCCAAATGCTTTATTTAGGCTAGGTGCATGAATTATGTGCTAGTTTTGCCTAAAATGCATGTTTATGATATGTATGGGGAAAAATGGTGTAAATGCAATTGTGTATGCTTACATGTGATGAAATGAATAGGTATGTGCTTGTAGTAATGGTCGAATGCTTTAAATATGTATATGACATGTTTTAGATGCATTTGCAGCATAAAGTGGAAGTATGAGTAATGTATGAAAAAAATGTCATAAATGCAATTGTGAGTGGTTTAACATGTTTAAATGCATGTGTGCATGTGAGAGTGGCTGAATGCCACCATGACTTGCATATGGATTTTTGCTATGTAATGAGGCTTTATGTGTCTTATATCGATCAATGCCAATATTATGTGTAAATGGCGTGTTAATGCAAGATGGGGCTTTTATGCGATTGTTTGATGCATTACGCATTATAATGCACGAATGCATGATAATGATGTGAATTAAATGTGCTTGATATGAGAAGTGCATGTATGACATATGTTATGGCCATATAAGGCCTAATGATGGTTTAAATGGCATACTAAGGTATTAATGAGAACTAAGATGCATGGATGTGTCTTGTGATATTACTATGAGTTAATAAAGTTATGTGAGCCTAAGTTAGCTACATGATGTGATTATATTGTTTATGCTATGGGCATATGTTTTTAGGCCTTGCTAATATGCAAAATGGCCAATGAGATGAATTATGTGATAATATGGTGTAAAATGTATAAATGGCTTAAATGACATAATATGATGAGTTTAATGATGCCTATATAGTTAGTCAACCTAGTTTAGATAGGTTAACTAATCAACTAGGATTTTTAGCAGCTGCTAGCTTACCTTCGAGTATGAGACCTATGGGGTCACTAATTTACGTACCGACGGATGCGAGCGCCTATGGGCCGATGTTTCCATATACCAATGGGTGCGAGTGCCTACGGGCCAATGTTTCTATTTATCTTTGGATGTGAGTGCCGATGGGCTAATGCCTACGTATCTTCAAATGCGAGTGCCTACGGGCCAATGTCTATATATCTTCGGATGTGAGTGCCTTCGGGCCAATGATATCTATTATCTAGCCTTGGATAGTTGTCTCTTTAATATAGGCATTTGTTAAACAAATGTAAAAACATTAAAATGATAAAGTGGTATAAAGATGTTTAAGAAACCAAAATTTGATTAATGCATAACTACGAGGCTATAACATGTAATGTATGCTATTAAGCTTTCTATATGTGCTTATATGCATATGTGCTTATTATGAGGAGATAAATGCACCTGTTAAGCTTATGGCTCATTTTAATTATGTTGATAATAGTTAAGCTATGTATATAGACATTATGTAGCGTATGCATATTTCTTGACATGCATGTATATTGAAAATGCTTATTTGCTTATGAATCATATTGTATGCTTTCTCTTGATAGCATGTCATAATATTGAAATGAAATGAACAATTGCATGATATAATTGGCATATTCATATTGAAGTGATTATGCCACTAAGCGAAAGCTTAGTGCATTACTTTGTTTGCGATATGTAAGTAATTGAGCAACAGATTAGAGCCAAAGCTTCTGCCCCATAGGAGAACACGAAGACTGCCCAATTTTGGGTATTTTTATTTTCTTTTTGTAAAATAGTCATAATGTAAATGCAATAAAAGTGTTCTTGTGATTCTAGAGGGATTAAGCCTAATCTATAAACATGGGTTAATTTTGTAACTTAAACTACATTTATTTCAAAAGCTTTATATTTCTTGCATGACTTGTATAATATCGCTTGATGTTGTATGTGAGAATATTGCTTATGATGAGCCTAAGGCTCTGTGTTGTTTTTATGATGATTGGAGGGTCAAAAGGACCCAGTTAGAGTTGTGTTGTGTTGTATGATGTTTTAAAAGTGTTTTTAACAGGTTTACTATTTGAAAAAGTATCCCGATACAACCGTTATGCTATCAAATTTTTGACACGATGACCCCATTAGTTGCCTAAAGCATGCCAAATGATTTTTGGTGTTTTCACAACTCCTTGAATCAAAAAATCCTTTAATTAATAAAAGTTTTAATTTAATAGGGTTTTATGGGTAGCGAAATCGAATATCAGTATGCATGCATGCTCTCTATTTGGGTCCGGTGTACGAGATAGGTAGAAGGCATCACAAAATTAATCTCCTTACAATATAACATCCTCGAATTGCCATAATTTAATAATTTTCCTTAAAATTTTCTATGTCCTCAATTAATTTTATTTTAATTTATCACATCTTCTTGCTCTTCATAAATCTAAGATTACTTTTTGGGCCCCAAGGCCCATCTCAAATATCTTGAAAAATTCCAATTGAAATCCCAAAACTTTGAGGCATTATAAGCACCTAAAGCTTGGTATGAAAGGTTGAGTAAGTTTCTACTTGCATATAACTTTGAACAAATCATCTCATATGCTTATTGTACAAATCTATGTAGATGACATTATATTTGGTGCGAGTAATATGTCTCTATGCAAGGAATTTAAAGAGTTAATGAAGAAGGAATTTGAAATGAGTATGATGGGTGAACTCACTTTCTTTCTTGTATTGCAAATCAAGCAATGCAAAGAAAAAGTTTTCTTTAGTCAAGTAAAGTACACTAAGGAGTTACTTAAGAAGTTTAAAATGCTAGAAGCAAAACCTTCAAGTACTCCAATGAGCTTAACTACAAAGATAAAGCTAGATTAGAAAGGTAAAAGTGTAAATGAGAAGCTCTATAAAGGAATGATTGGCTTACTTCTATACCTTACAGCTAGCATATCATATATGCACTTTAGTGTGGGCCTCTATGATAGATTTCAACATGTACCAAAAAAGTCACATCTAACTGCTATAAAGAGGATATTTAGATATCTTCTGTGTACTCAAGATCTTGGTTTGTGGTAATCTAAATATACTAGTTTTAATCTAATAGGGTACTCTAATAGAAATTATGTAGGCTATAGAGTAGAAAGTACTCTAATACAGATTATGTAGGTTATAGAGTAAAAAGGAATAGCACTTCTAGAGCTTGTCATTTTTGGGCCAGTCTCTAATCACCTGGACTAGCAGAAAAAAAACTCAGTTGTTCTATCCACTGCAAAAATTGAATATATTGTTGTTGGAGGTTGTGTTGCTCAAGTTGTGAATTAAACAACAACAAAAAGACTATGGAAATGATTTAGATCATATTCCAATTCTACATAACAACCCTTGTGCAATCAACTTGACAGAATCCTATTATACACTCCAAAACAAAGCATATAGAAATGTACATCACTTCATTAGAGATCATATTCAAAGGGGAGATATCAAGCTAAAGTTTGTTTCAACTGAAAATCAATTGGCAGATATCTTCAACAAACCGTTGAAGGAAGATTGCCTCTGTGAAATAAGATGAAAGTCAAGTATGGGTGCTTCTAGAGATTGAAAATGAGGTAACTCTATGCTCTGACCATTTTTAGATATCGTTTTCTGTTCGTATGCATAAATCTGATATGTTAAGAAATATGTGTTAAAAGTGCATCTAGAAAGCATATCTAGAAACAGGCATTAGATAACCATATGGAAAAAAACTACATGTTATATCTAACGTATTTCTGATATTGTCTAGATTAGTATATTTCTAATGTATCTAGAAATGTGAGTACATCTGCTTGACTTGCTTTTATCCTTGTGCATGTGAATATGTAATGGTTGTCAACTTTTTGAAACTAGTTTTTAGTGGCTCAAAGAAAAATTGATAGATTACCTTTTTCAATTTTCAATGTTTACTTTTTCAATTTTCAAAATTTACTTTTTTACCTTTAAAGACTTACTTTTTATATTTTTTTAAAGTTACTTTTTTCAAAAGTTTACCATTTCAACTTTCAAAAGTCTACTTTTTTCAATTTGCAAAATCACTTTTTTAGTTTTCCAAAATTGCTTTTTCTACTTTCAATGTTTACTTTTTAGTTTTTCAAATTTTACTTTTTCAACTGCGAGTGTTTAGTTTTTCCAAAAGCCATATCACTCTCTACTTTTTTATTCTTTCAAAAACTTTTAAAGGACTTTTTTACTTTTATGGGATTTCAATTTTTTTGCCTATTGAGAATCAAAATTTTTTTGTTGACTTGTTTTAGATTTTGTAAATGTGATATTTTTTATTTTTATTAAAAAAAAATTCTCTCATCTATCGCTTTCTCACTGTCTCTCTCCTCTTACTATTCTTTCTTGTTTCGTCTCTATCTCTACCTTCATCTCTATCTCTCTCTCTCTCTCTCTCTCTCTCTTTATCTTTCTTCTCTTTCCTCTCCATCTTTCTCTCCTCTCAAAAACCCAACTTTACCAAACCCATCTCTTTTTTCCATCTCTATCTCTATCTTCTCATTAAAAGAAAATCACCAAATTCTTTAGTTCAACAAACTAAATACTAGTCTAAGGGACTGTTCAAAAGATAGTTTGGGTTGGCAAATATTTTTCAAGCCTCTCAGTTCCTCTAAATCTTCATTTTCTGCTTTCATCGTCTAATTCTATGGTTTGATTTTTCTGCTTTTTTTTTTGTTATAACTTGTCATTTTATTAGAGTTTTTAATTTTTTTTCTTTCTTTTTGATGATTTCAAAGGGGAAGAAAAAAATGATATAAGGTAACTATGGTAATTATTTCTGTTGATCTATTATTTGTTTTTGCTAGGTAATTATTTTGTTGATCTATTGTTTGTTCCTATTAGGTAATTATTTATGTTGATTTGGATTTGTTTTGATGGGTAATTATTTCTACTGATTTGCAATATGTTTCTGCTGGTTAATTATTGTGCTAATCTACTGTTTGTTTTTGTTGGTAATTACTTTTGTTGATCTGCTGCTTATTTGTACTAGGTAATTATTTTTGCTAATCTTCTGATTATTTCTACTGGGTTCATTTGTTGTTTATATTTGCTATCTATTTTTATTTTTGTTGGGTTCATCTACTACAAATTGCTTATGCAATTTTTTTTTTTACTTTGTATGACTCACAAATAGTTTATACATATAATTGAATTTGTTGTTAATACGAGACTATTTTTATGATTAATTTTAAAGAAGCAAGTGTGTGATATATATATTTTCTTGGATATGCTTTATTTATTTTTCTTTAAACCCATGCATATATTCAAGAGAGCAAGTTAATACTAACCGATATTTAAGAATAAATCTAAGGTTTTGTCATCATCAAAAAGAGGGAGATTGTTGGCTCAAAATGCTATAATCAATGTTTTGATGATATTAAAGCCTTAATTTATTTTTTAGGTATCTATTTTATATTTAATTATTTTAGCTCTTGCTTTACTCCAAGTGAAATTTCGGAATTTTCAATTAATTAAAGACATTCCAAGAAAATTTAAAGATCTTAGGAAATATTTTTGTAAAATTAAATTTGAGGAACACATACTCATTGATGCATTAAATATTTTTAAAATTGCATGAAAATGTTTTAATTAACAATTAAATTAAAAATAATTTTCTGAAAATTTTGGTTAGAGACGATCCAGAACTGACTCTAGATCAACTGTCCAGATCAAGTATTTCTCATCTAGACAATTTTCTAATAGTATTTCTATACAATTAATTCATACTATCAAAGTTCACTAAAAGACAAAATAATTGTAACTTTAAAAAGTTACTGTTTGTCTTTAATAGTCATATATTATTTCCGAACGGCCATAAACATTTTAAAACTTTGTATATTGCTCATTTTTACTTGGGAACATTAAGGAAAAGTATTGGAAAACTTGTATCTTTGAGAGCTTTTTTCTTTAAACGATTTTCTATACTTCTACACATTGTGTTTTCATTCTTTACACATTCTTTCCTCAAGTTTGATTATAGCTTTTGTTGTAATTTTTTTGTTGTTGTTGTAATTATTCTTTGTAAGGAAAAATTTCTTTGTAAAAGATTTTTTTTTATCTAGTGTTTAAGGGTACTAGATCCTTGCGAGAAAATCTAGTAAGTAGTTTGCAACTTTTTTACTTTGAAAAAAAGGTTGTAGGTAGCTTGTTTAAATTTGTAAGTGGCTTTGACTCTTGCCAAATAAAAGAGTTCAGTGGAGAGAAAATCTCAAGTGTGTTATCTTAAAGAGTGGATGTAGACTTAGATAGCCGAACTACTATAAATTCTTCTCTACTCTACTCAATTTTGTTTGTACTTCTTTTTTCAAAACTTTAATTTCTTAAGTTTGAAAATTGTTCAAATTGATTTTCTGAACAGAAATCTATTAAAATGTTTTAAAGAAAAAAATTTGACTTAAACATATTTTCTCCAAACATTTCAAGAAGAAGTTTTCAATCTGCATTTCTGAAGTTCATTAAAAAACTTGATTTCTGCTACTTGTCCAGAAAAGTTTTAATATGTTATTTGTCCAAAAAACCTATTTTCTAATCTATTTAGAAAAGTTGTTTATCTAAAATTCCTTTTAGATCATAAAAAAATTTAAATACTAAACTTACCTCTCTTGAGTACTTTGAGATCAATAATTTGAATAACTTTTTTAGCTAAAGGATTGTAGTTTAGGCAATATAGGATGTTCATATAAAAAAACAATTATACATATATAT
>CANXYI011285045.1:0-12661 GCA_948208565.1 Hura crepitans | reverse complement strand
ACTATGTCCATCATATCAAACAGAGATTGTAGATCCACTTTTAGATTCTAGGAGAGTTTGCATAAGGCAATGGGTACTAAGTTGATTTTTAGTACAACATTCTATCCCTAAACTGATGGTTAATCTAAAAGAGTGATTTAGGTAATGTTATGAACCTTAGAATTTCCTTTATCTATGCCTTAATTCTAATGACATGAATTTGTCAATATGCTAGATCTTGGAAGATATGCAAATGAGTTATGTGATAGAATTTCAAGGAAGTTAAGACAATTATCTTTCACTGATGCAATTTGCTTACAGCAACAATTACTAGTCCAACATTCAAATGGCCTTATATAAAGTCTTATGTTGAAGAAAGTGTAGGATACCCTTATGTTGGATTGAATTAAGAGAAAATAAAATAAGGGACCTAACAATGTTAGAGAGATATAATAAAAAGTGAAAATAATTAGGGACTAGCTCAAACTGGCAAGTGACATTCAAAAGCCGTATATGGATTTCAAGAAAAAAGATATAGAGCACTAAGTGGGTGACCAAGTATTCTTTCAAGTCTCCCAAGGGAAGAAGGTTTTGAGGTTTAGAAAGAAGGGAAAACTTAGTCAAAGGTTCATAAGACCCTGCGAGATCATAAAACATTTGGGTCTAGCGGCCTATCAACTAGCACTACCTCTTGAGTTATCAAAGATTTATAATGTCTTCCATGTATCAATGCTAAAAAGATATAGATCTAACACTTCACTTGTAATTCAAGTAGAAAACATATAGGTACAATTAGATTTGACTTATAAAGATAAGCCAGTGGCCATACTAGCCACCAAAGTTAAAGAACTAAGGAAGAAATTAATTTATTTAATGAAAATGCTATAAAGGAACCATAGAGTAGAAGAAGCTACATGGGAAAGTGAAGAGACGATGAGACAATAGTACTAAAATTTTTTTATACTAGGTAATTTTAGGGATGAAATTTCATTAAAGAGGAAGTGTAATGACCTAAAAATCCCGACTCTCATGAACAATACTTCTTGAGATAAATAGTGCGTCTCGAAACCTAAGTCTCACTAAGTGTACCGACGGGAAGTATTAATGACAAGAGAATTTTGGGCAAAGTTTAAAGCCAATCTAAAGTCATTTAGATGGTTAAAAACACTAATTAAGATTTTATGGCAGTGTTCTATGAATAGTATCATAGGTAAAGCTGAATTGTAAAATAAATAAAAAGTTGCTTAAAATAATCCAAAAAAATTACAACCTGATACTCAAAAATTCTAAATAGTCAAATGGCTTTGGAATCCGAATATTTTGAGTTTGGGAACTATTTTTACCCAAATTTCAAGACATAAAATGTGTAATTTCTTAGGTTATTGTCATAATTTGGGATTGAGTTTTTGGGAGGATTTAGGGTTTGGATTGATGGAATTTTTGGGATAGGAATGGGGAAAAACTAACTTTCCTATCGATTATAATAATTTTTTGAAAGAATGAAAAATTCTTTCTTAAAAACTTATAAATAGGGGAGGAAAATGAATTTCCCTTCATTTTCATCCCCTACACAAATTCCTTCTACCCTAATGCCTTGAAAAAACCATAAGCCCTTTCCCTCACTCTCTCTTTTTAATTTCTTTCTCCTTGGCTCAACCTACTCTGCAAGCTTATACCTGAATTGAAGAGCATTAAAAGACAAGTCCATGGATACCATAATCTTCAAGAATAACAGCAGAAGAAAAATTAAGAAGAATCCCAAGGTGATTAGTAACCTCCTGACTTTTGAGTTTTTCTTTTTCACAAATTTTACTTTTCACGGGTTCCTTAGGTATTGTAGAGTACATATATAGGCTCAAAATATTTTTTTGATGTTTATATTATTTTATATTAATTTTTTATTTCTATACCCTTTTGTATTCATAGGCAAAATGATGACCTGAGCCTTTCGAGGCAAGAAAAAGGCCTAAGCCAACTTCGGGTGTCTCGTACGACTTTGTTTAGTAGGTGTAATAACCTTAAATTGTGCAAAAAATTCATTTAATAAATTATGTGCATTATGTCCATATTAGTAATAAATGTGATTAAATGCCAAAAAAATGAAATAAATGTTATAATTGAAATGCATGATGATTAGGGTGATAAATGCATTGAAAATTTTGGCTTAGTGTGTTTATAAGTGATGGAATTATATGAATGCTAGAAATTTGTAGGAGTGCATTATATGGGTTGAATTCGAGTATGCCATGTTGTGTGTCGTATGACTAGAAATATGTGTGTATGGTTATCGTATGGCTAGAACATGTATAATGGATGTAAAGTGTGGTATACTACTATGGCATGACTTAATGCTTAAGTGTGTGACATTATGCCTACTTAAACCAATAAACACGATAATGTGTGTGTGCCAATGTTCTTATCGATTAGAAACTATCGTATGTGCATGAATGCAAAGTGCTAATATGTTCAAGATGGATTTTTGACATTTAATGAATATCTATGTGTTATAAGTAGATGATGAGGCTATGTATGGCCATTTGAATATGAATATTGGAAAATGCCATGAAATGATCATTTAAATCAGTATTTGAGTTTTTATGCAAGATATTGGTATGATGTTGTGTCTGATGCCATTACCCCTCGAAAATGGATTCGATGGGTGTAATAGACATCAATAGGCCTAAGTTGGCCAATTATATATGTTTAGGCCATTGAAAGGTGCAATGAGGCCAATGGTGATTTTTTAAGTAATATAATAATATAAAAAGTGAAATTGGTTAATTTGACACATAATGACATATTTAATGATGCCTGTATAGTTCAACAACCTAGTTTAGATAGGTTAACCGGTTAACTAGGATTAAAACGGCTGCTAGTATACCTTCAGGTATGAAACCTGTGAGTCATTGATTTATATGCGAATGGGCATGAGAGCCTTTAGGCCTAAGTTTGATTATGTATCTAAGGATGTGAGAGCCTTCGAGCCTAAGATTACATGCCAATGGGCATGAGTGCCTTCAGCCTAAGATTTACATACCTAAAGGGTATGAGAGACTTCGGGCCTAAGTGTTATGTATCTGCAAATATGAGAGCCTTTAGGCATAAGTGATATGCATATATAGATGTGAGAGCCTTTAAGCCTAAGTATACGTACCAATGGGTACGAGTGCCTTCAACCCTAAGCAATTCCATTATCTAGTCTTGGTTAGTTGTCTTATTAATATGGGTATAAGTTAAATAATTAAAAATGACTCAAAAATGCATCATTTGGTATTATATGTTAAATGACACTAATTTGTGACATATGGACATAGTGAGGCCAAATGACTCAAAACTAGTCTTAAGGTATTTAAATGTTTCTATTATCATTAGTATGGCTATATATGTTTATTATATGTTAATATGACTCAAAACATTAATATGGACAGGTATGATGTGCATATATGAGTTTATGTGTTCATAGGGCCAACTATAACCCAAAAAAGCATGTATGTCATTATTCTTTGCAATGTACGACTACAGTATGGTTTTTTACAAGTGTTATCATGATGATTTAATATATGTTAAGCTGTATGGCATATAAATGATTATTCCATGATGTTTGTGATTTTTGGTTTATTGGATATTTAGAGGCATGAGTATTGCATGAAATGTGCATGTTGCATATAAGACCCCGAAATTGCTTATTTGTGACATTAAATCTAAAAATTGCTTAGGTGTATATATGGGTATGTTAAAACTAACCTTTTTACAAGTTAAAGTGATTACACCACTAAGTAAAAGCTTAATGCATTGCTTATTTATAATGCATAGGTAACAGGGCAGCAGATTAAAGCCAAAGCTTTTGCATACCAAGAGACATGAAGATAACCCTTGCATAGGTATTTTTGTACTTTTTGTAATAGTAGTTGTGATGTAAATGTAATGGTATATAGTTAGTGTGCTCTTATGATCTTAGAGGGATTAGGTCTAATCTATATTTTGCAATAGGTTTTTGTAATCCAAATATGACTATTGAATTTTGTTTTTCTACTTCTCGCATGTTGTGTGATGATATATGTGTTTGCATGTGAGAATGTTAACTATGGAGAGCCTAAGCCTCACTATGTTTTATGATGTGTTTAAAGGCTCATGAGGACCTATTGGAGTTAGATATGAGTTTATCAATTATATAGAAGTGTTTTTAAGTAGGTAAAAATTTAGGAAAGTGTCTCGATATAGCCATTATACTGCCAAAATTCTAACATGATGACCCCAATGTTTACCTTGATTTAGGTGCCAAAAAGGTTTTTAATGTTTTATTTCATTTTTTTAGTCAAGAAATGTTTTCTTATATAAAAGTTTTAAATTTTAAGTAAATTTGAATAATAAAACTAGATATCATTTTACGTGCACGTGTCCCCCATTTGAGTCTAGTGTATGGATCAAGTGAAGGGTGCCACAAAAAGAATTATAACAATCCAAAAATCTAGGGTTTGTGAATAATATTTTTTTTGGCATCCAATATTACCCCTAGGCTTTCCTATAATGTTTAATGTACAAATTGAATTTACAAGAAGCACAATTCATAAATAAGATGAGGTTAAGATATGAAAAAAGAAAAAAGACATTTTAGAGTTGAAACATGAAAAATAAAATTTGAGTAATAGGTAAGCAAATAAGACAAAATAGTGTGTAATATCATAATGTTAAAAAAGATGAGTTAAGTTAAATTAAATAAGATTTTAACTGCTTAATTAATGATTTGACTAAGTAAATTATATATTAAAAGGGTAAATAAGATCATGACATTTGGCTATATCCAAGCCTTTGATCTCAAAGTATAAAAAGAAAACAAAAAAAGAAAGATAAATATGGAATTGTGTTTTGGTAATCTTTTTCTTCTTTTCTTTCTCTTGTTTGATGCAACTCTGTAGAAAAACTCTTTTCATTTTTCTTCATTTCTAAATAGATTAAGCACAAAAATGACTTTAAAATTCATCAGAATTTGGGTCATTTATAGATGTCATATGGAATTCAAGATTTGATCATGAATTTAAAAAGATTTGAAACTTTAAAATGTGGTAATTTATGGGATTTTCTCTTTCTTCTAAATTTTGTGTGTAGATTAATGAATGTAAAGGTTGTATGTATAATTTGGTCATGATTTCATGAAGTTTTTAGGTAAGAAGCTTGACTACATCTTGGTGGGATTGTGTAACAATCTATATTTGACCCATATGCAGATCTAAGTATATAATGCTACATAACTTTTAACTGTTCTTTTAACCTTTACTTGAATACTTTACTAATTTATTCTTTTCACTTATAATATTCTACACACGCCCACACACACATATATATAAATCTTATTTTTATTAACAAAATTATTCATACAACTTTAAAATTTAATAAGTTCACAACAAATTAAATATTTAAATAACTATACATTTTATATCCTACATAATGAATTTTGTATACGTAGTACATTTCACAAGCTACAAAGAGTTATACACATGATATATATTAAAATTAAAGTGATAAATTCAGAGGGCCCTCTACCTTTTTATCCACTTTGTAAATCTTTCTTTTACTAAAACTTGGTCCACTGCTTAACTTGATTTGAACTTTAACCTAGAACTTCCTACATCTAACATTGCACATTTATAACTACTTTAATTACATTATAAATAAGTTTATATTTTTCTTAGACTTTACATAAAAATCTTTAACACTATAAATATCTAAATCATTTAATTGGTTATACATATTATTAATTTTTCACATATAAAATCCTTACTAATTATTAATTGTACTAATTTATTTATCTTTTTTAATTATATTTTTAATTTATTAATTATTTTAACTACTTTTTCTTTATATCGTTTATAAGTGTTAATTCTCATATTTTAATTGAATAATTTTGTAAGGTTTTATGTAAGTATAAATTTTTAATATTAAATTGGTTTGTTTCCCATTCTTTTCATGTATCAATTTATGCCTCTAATAGTCGTATATCAGTTATTACTGAGAGGATAATGAGACATGTAAACATGTATGACACCAAAGTGTGCATGTAACATGTATGGTGAAAAATGCCTAAGTAACACTATGAGAATAACACTCCCTATGTAAACATGTATCCACAGAAGTGTGAAATGAGTATGTAGTTTTTAACACCCCTTAACCAATCCAATAAGATACCTATAATAAGGTGTTACACCTACTACATGAACATACCATAATGACATATAATAGATACCATAACATATAGATAGATAAACTAGAAAATTTTATTTTTGTAAAAAATAATTAAAACATTTTGAGATTATTTCAAAACTTTTATGTTATAGAAAACTTCCACAAAAAAGGGGTCTTAGTACTCAAAATTTCGACAACATAATAGTTGTCTGGGCCACTATCTAAAAATTTGCTACAAAGAAAACACTTCTATAACTTTCCAAGCTTTCAATCCCAACTTTACTACACTTTATTCAATCATCTCAGCCATATTATCACATTTATATGCACATTTAGCATTAGTAGTCATACAAGAATCCCGTATGCTTACTATGTTTTCATCATATTACATATAAATATATGACATATCAAACATAGCAACAAAATTATACAACCATGCTTAATTTTTAATTACAAAATAAATATAGACCCATTTAACATTTTATATGCAACTCTACACACGGATGCAAGAATGCTTAAGTTCTATGGGATTCTAGGATCATAAAACTATTTACATGTTGTGAGTGTAGAAATTGATGCGATTCTAAACTTTAATCCTACCTCTCTTGATCAACGGCTATTAGACCTATGTGAGAGAACATTACTTTCTAGAAAAGGTCATCAATGGGTGCTTCTTAACCTAGATAATCCTTAATGGTTATCCAATTTATAAGCTCCAAGGAGAGAAATCATTAAATATAGCATTCACACAATGTATAAAAGGTTCTTTTGGACATACAATATACATAAGAACTCAATATGCATCTAGTTTATCAAACAAAATTTAATAAGCATATAAATTCATGTATATTCTTTCATGGAATATTGAATATTACACACACATATAAATATGTGTGTGAGTGTGTATAGACACATAGACATACATACATACATACATACATTGACTATTACATTTGAAGGAATTATTAACACATAATTACTCTGCATGTTCAACTTTGTAACTTTCATTATGCTTATATTATGTTCATTACTTAAATTATACCCCATTTCTTTCTAGGACCTCATCCTATTCTAGGAAAAAGGACAAGTTGCAACAGTTCTTTTAATTGCCATATTTTAATGGTACCCAAAAGCACAAGGTGTGATAGTTCCTTTAACCACTATCTTTCCATTGTACTTGAAAGCATAAGGTTACTCTTGCACCCCTTCAATGGTATATAACTAACAAGGTTGCCAAAACAAAAAGCAATGGAAAATTAGCTAAAGTCTATTAATTGGCATGCCAAACTACTCTAAATCATTCTAAAATCCTAAGAACAAATGGGTACATCTTACTCTTTTCATCAATCTTCTAACTTTAAGATCATGTCCATAACATACCATGCCATTAGATGTCAAACATACGTATGGGATATAAATCATAAAATCCATTTATAAACACTTTTCTTTCATGACATTTCCATGTGTTAAGTCACTTTTAATATATTCACAATTTTTTTGCATACAATCTTTCATCATTAAATGACTTATACTTATTTTTCCATCATTATGAATTTAAGAACTTATAATAAGTTTCATGATGTACATACCTTAATCACATGTCATAATCATATGTATAAGAATTTCTCCTTAAGATTCATGAAAATAATATCTATTAACATCAGTTATTCATCACAAACTTGGTAAATCTCAAACTTCATTCACAATCACATAGAACGAAAATTTATCACTTAAGCACATAATTTACATATTTTGGCTAAAAGATCAAAGTTTTTATAGCCAACCCTTTACTTTGGACATTATAGGATTTACTACATGAGTATTGTCACATAGTTATATTCAAACATTATTCTTACGATACTTAGGTTCATTCTACCCATTTAAGCTCTTTCTAAGAAAACATTAAAATTTAATCATTTTCTAGATATCTATTTTCTATTAATATTCATCATAATAACAAAGGTTATAAATTCCTTAATGCTTGCATGCAAGACGAAAGTCCTTTTTTAATTCTTACATGAACATCATTCAGCCATAACCTAAGTTTTTCTTTTCAAATAGTATATCACTTGTTTTAAATTAAAAAAACTTAATTAACCTCAAATAAATTCATTCATCTCTTATTACATAATAGGATTAAGCAAAAATTCCAAAAGTTTTAGCCAATAAAAGGTTTCACATTCAAAGTATTCTTTTTTTGTTACTTCCACTTAAAGTCATAATTCATCAGTAATTGCATATATCTAAAATCAATTTTGAATAAAGTAAACTTTACACTAACCCTATGCTTCATTTTTTCCAAGATAACAAACAAAAAAGGATTATATAGGTTAAAAAGTATCAACCTTAACATAATTAATTCCTTTTAATCCTTTTAGTGTTCTTAAAGCATCACAAATCCCTTTCTCTCTTCACTTAAATTTTTAGCCAAAAGTAATAATTAACTCCTTTCAGTCTTTGAGCCTTACAAAACACATAAATAGCCACAATTCATCCATATGAGCACTATAACATAACCATAAACTCATGAATTTTATCAATGAGCATTAACTAGGAGAGAAAAAAATTCCTATTGTAGACACCGCACCTTTGACCTATGATGATAGCTAGGGATAAAGTCTCAAGCATAGCACAAAATCATTAAGAGGTAAGCCCACACGGACCTACTCAATAATGTTCGCATAGACTAACTACATGAATAGGACAAGATCTAACCCACGAAGCCCATGGACCAGCATACCAAAAGCTTGGTCCACGCAGACTAGTACAAATAAGTCTTCACAGGCCTACTAATGAAAGAGCACTATAGAGGAAGAATTTTGCCTATTTAGTCCAGAAGCAAAAATCCCATTGGGATTAGGACTCCCTTCCAGATGAAAATAGGAAAACCTAAAGAGATTAATTATATATACTTCTCTACATCAATAGAGAAGGAGGCTAAAAAATTACAACCTGAAACATACATTCAAATGGCAGAAGGCATCCAGGAAGTTAGAGAGTTTGAACTAAGGGCAATTCAAATCACCTGCACTTGAACTTTGAGACCTTTGTGCTATTGTTTGAAGAGATTTCTTATTCAGGTAATGTCTAAGGTCCATTACATGTTTCCTAATATCTTGTAGGCCTATGATCTCTGAAATTGATGTATAAGTGAGGTGGTACTTTGTTATCTGCACTTGCATTCATAATGAGTAGGCCAGTAATAACAATATATGGAATTGATTATTATAGCCAATGTTAATCATGTTGTATTTTGTTAATAATCATCACACGAATCTAGCCAAATGTATGGTTAGGTCCACACTGACTTAGTTCCTTTAGGCATAAGCATTATAAGTTAGTTCGCATGGCCTTATTTCCTTACGTGAATATGATGAACTAGTCTGTATAGACATATATCCAGTGAGCATGATTATGTAATTTAAGTATGTTATTGTGTGTTAATTGACAATAGCGAGTTATACTATTTATATGATGATGTCACAAGTGAAATTATGTATATATAGGCAAAGGAACAATGAGTAGTCTGTACAGACTCCCTATCACAATGGTTTATACATTTGAACGGACCTATATGTGATAAATTGCATGATGATTTTCAGAGCATGTTATGTTCATATAACCAATTGTCCTGGATCCATATACCCTTAAATATGTTCATATCTTATTCATTATATGTCAATGTTTATATAAAATTGTTTTAACTCCATTTGATTTTGTCATTATCCAAGTTGTTAACTAGATTCCTTTGCTCGATCAAAAATTGGGATGTACTTGACCCATCCTTAGAGATGGTCCGTACAGACTAAGATTAGACCTTTAGAGCATCCGCACGGACTAAGCAACATAGAAGTAGGACCATTTTAGTGTTATGATTTGTTTCCTTTGGTTATGTATTTATTATGCATTTTAGCTTGTTTTGGGGTTATAATAGCTAGTAGACAACTTGTTTTGCATGCTAAAACCTAAATTTCACATCAAACAATTTCATATATAATTAATTGGTGTTTTCTAACTAAATGGATTTGCATTTCCCTAATCAAAAGTCATGTGGAAAATGTATTTCAATAAAGCTAATCTCTTAAAGATGGGAGTTGGGCAATTATCGCCAATTCCTATGGAATTATGGGTAGTTTTCACACCAATTAACAAATAATGAATGATCTATTTTCTGGATGTACACATGCATGTATTGTATTTTGTAAATATTGTAATTTACATTCCTTGTATGAAAAAGTGATATGATTTAATTAAAAATGACGTATGCTTAATTGATAAGGGACTGATAAACATTATAATATACATGGATAACATATTATAAGGGCATAAATATGATCTAAAATTCCAAACCTTTCTAGTACAGAAGATCAGAGGTCCTAGTATAAAGGCTAAGTGGCGACTCCACTAACCACTCTCGTCCCCAGTAAAACATCATTAATCTCTACAGTGGTAACTCCAGTGGGGACTGAGAAATTTTAATATGAAAGTGCCCAAATAATATGTCATCCAAATATTCTAATCTTTTTCAGTCTCATGTATTACACTTCTTATAAATTGTGTCCTTTTTGCCCTAGATGGTGTTGTGAACCATGACCTTATTTTTCATTCAAGAATAGAGAAGTGCTAGCATATCCATCACTCATAAACCTCGTACCCTCAGGTATACAAAAAGGTGAACTAATTGATCGTTATTATCCTTGATTGGAAACACCTGTTAGGAGGGACCTCTGAGAGTCGAGAAGCCTCTTGATTGAAACACTAGCCCATGTAGTTAAGCTAAGCAACTTCCCGTAAGTTGTACGACCATAAGTGAATGCGATTGCATTTATAATTAATATATAGACCTATTACATTTAGCCTTATTTAAAGTGGGGGCAAGCCTATTGTGCCTTTTGTCTGAGATAGGCCCACCCTAATTTTGCATTCTCACTTGCACTTTAAATATGAGAGGTTATTAGGCCTAATTAAGACCATGTTCGAACTTTTGTATCCCCCGATCATGCCTAGGTAAGCCCACCTAGGAAGAATGACCAAGACCACGAGTGTGGGAGTAATAAGGTTAGAAGGACTATTGCATGTGTTTGTCTTTTGCTTCATCACAAACATGCATTGCATATCATGCATCATTCACATCTCACATTTTATACTGTACATGCATCATGTCTAACCCTTTTGTCTTGTTCAACCACTATTGATCCTTCACTTACTACTCAATGGAAGAGAGTAGGCAAGCACCTCAGTAGAATTAGCATAGAAGTACCTATACAACCTAATTGAGGAACCATGTCTTCCAATGAGTACATGACTAAAGCTATGTTCATGGAGGCAATGGCTGAGATGGAAAGGAGAATGATGGCACTAGTTACCAAAGCTTTGTCCTATATATAGAATCCACAAGAGGTAGGATAGACTTTGAATACTAATAAAGGGAAGGAAATAGCAAGAGAGCCTAAGGATGACCAATCATCTACTAATGAGATACCATAGGTAGTAAAGGCCTATAATAGGGTACCCCCTCCTAAGGCACCAGAAAATGATCAGCTAAAAATGTTTAACGAAAAAATGGAGGCCATGTCTCGATTAGTAACCAGGGGTAAAGATATTGACTTGGATGACATCAGTCTAAGGCTCAATCACTCAATGCCTCATAAGTTTAAAATGCCTAATCTAAGTAAGTTTAATGGAACTTCTAATCCTTGTACTCATCTAAAACAGTATGTAGTATCACCCATATAATAGAAGAGCAAATTATGAGCCTATTCAGCATGTCCCTCACTAGCCAGGCTCTTGATTGGTATCACTATCAAGAAAGAAAGGTCAATGAGGACTGGAATGAGTTGGCAAGAGCATTCAACAAGCAATCTGCCAATAATGCTAGCATTAAGATTACCTTGAAAGATCTAAAGCTAAATAAACAAAAGCCCAATGAATGTTTTTCTGACTATCTATAGAGGTGAAGGGAAAAGAGCCTAAAGATGAGAAATAATCCTGAAGATATCAACCATATCAAGATGTTCATTAGAAATGACAATAGTTACATGAATAATGGGCTTACTGCTAAAGGTATTACTACTTAGGAACAACTAAAAGATATTGGTATTGACCTTAAAGCTGGGTATCGGAACAAGGATTACAAGAAATCAAATAATAACCCTACTTTTACAAATGGAAATGCTAGTAGTTCAACTAAGACTACCTAGGTACATGCAGTTTAAGCCCGTAGGTACTCAAATCTAGGTAAGTCATTGTCATGGTGTTTGAAGAAGCTCACTAAAGAAAGGAGGCCACAACCACTTGCATACCAACCGTTTAATGGACCATTACCTCCTAATCATATGCATGATCAATATTGTTCTTATCATCAAAGAACTGGACACCTTATACAATGGTAAACTCATCAAGAGAGCTATCTAAGATCTTATCAATTCAAAATAGATCCCTAACCTGAAAACTTCATCAAACCCCCTACCAAAACATCACATCACATGCCTTCTTAAATCCA
>CANXYI011284728.1:0-22478 GCA_948208565.1 Hura crepitans | reverse complement strand
CTTCGTCTTAGAAAATCCATAGAAAATTCTATAAGTCCCCAAATGAAAATCCAAGATTATGGGAATTTTTAGAATGGTAAAATCCTCTAGGGAATAAATTAAAAAGAGAGGAAACTCTTACACACATAAAGTTGGTTTCCAAGTACCTTTTATGTATACTTGTGAACTTCTTAAACTTTCTTGAAGTTCATGAACATCTATGGCCTTCAAACCCTTCAAAGTTCAATTTACAAATTGTTAATTAAATTTTTGGTGTGGATTAGTGGTTGGTTTAAGCTTGAGAAGTCATAAAAATGGTGAAGCAAAGAAAGGAGTTGTGTCAGGAATAAGAGGAAGAAGAAAGGGTGAAATGGTGGAGGGAGTGAAGTGGTCATGCTAAGTGGCCATCTAGGTGGCAACTTATGGCTTTTATAGTGGCTCAGGTTGCTCGGGTAGGGACACATGCCACCCGAGAGCCTAAAAAATGCTCGATTTCGATAAAAACTTTAGGAAAATTTTAAAAAATCACTTAGATCTCAAAAAATTGCCACATTTATTTTAAAAATCCTTAATTGGTTCCATTCAAAGACTCGTAAAATTTCATAGCCAAATTCCCTCAAAAGGATAGTTCTCCAACTACCTCGATTTATGCGTAAAACCCAAAAGTAAGAAAAAGTTACAAATATCCTCGAAATTTAATAATTCCTTCACCAATGAACTCAAAGGCATTTTTGACCTTCAAGTTATGGTATTTTCAGGTCTGTCCGGGCACATCCTAGGTCATTCCCGGCCTGAATCCATATGAACCTATGGCCCACTAGATTATAGCCTAAAATAACTTATTGCTTCTACTAAATCTTTAAATTAAGTTATTTTCATTATTTTTAAGCCCCTTAAAGTTTCATGACTAGTATATCTCACCTCGAGCCTTGTAAAGGTGACCCAGCACTCTGAGCACACTTTTTGAGCTTTAGAGGTATTATTCAACGAGCTTTGACTTACGAGGATTACAATTCTTCCCCTTTTAAGAAATTTCATTCTTGCAATTACTTGGAGTAAATAGGTGTGGGTATTGACTCTTCATCTGGTCCTCAGGTTCCCTTATGGCTTCTTTTGCATTATGGTGCTTCTAGAGAACTTTAACTAGAGGAATGGTTTTGTTTCTTAATTGCTTTACTTCTCGAGCCAGAATCTATATTGGTTCTTCGTTATAACTTAGGACTGGCTGTACCTCAACATCCATCACTAGAACTATGTGGGAAGGATTTGATCTATACCTTCTAAGCATTGAAACATGAAATGCATCATGTATCTATTGTAATTCAAATGGCAAGGCTAGCCTGTATGCTAATGGTCCTATTCTCTCTGTAATCTCATATGGCCCAATAAATCTGGGACTCAGCTTCCCCTTTTTCCCAAATCTAAGTACTTTTTTCCATAGGGATATTTTTAAAACACTCCATCATCCACTGTATATTCAATATCCCTCTGGCTTAAGTCATCATAAGATTTCTATCTATCAGTTGTAGCTTTCAATCTTTCATTGATAAACCTAACTTTTTCTTCTGCATCTCTGATTAGATCAACTCCTAAGATTTTGTTTTCCTTAACTTCACTCTAATACAAAGGAGTTCTACATCTTCTACCATATAGTGCTTCATAAGGTGCCATGCCAAAACGGGCTTGATAACTATTATTATATACAAATTTAGCTAAGGATAGGTACTGGTCCTAACTACCTTTAAATTAAATGGCATAGCTATGCAACATATCCTCAAGAACCTGTATCACCCGTTTTGATTGTCCATCTATCTAAGGGTGGAAAGTTGTGCTATAAGTCAGCCTGGTGCCTAATGCCTGATGCAATTTCTTTCAAAACCTAGAAATGAAGTGAGGATCCCTATCTAAAATAATAGCCACAAGTATACCATAGAGTCTAACAATCTCATCAATGTACAATTTAGCCAGTCTTTCCAGTGAATAATCTATTTTGACTGGAATAAAGTGATCTATTTTAGTCAATTTGTCGACAATCACTCATATAACATCATATTTATTCCTGGTCATAGGCAATCCCATTATAAAGTCCATCATTACCTTTTCCCACTTCTATTCTAGTATTGCTATAGAATATAGCAATCCAGAAGAACCTGATACTTAGTTTTTACCTAGTAGCATGTCAAACATCTAGCTAAATATTCTACTACATCTCTCTTCATACCTGACCACCAGTATTGACACTTTAAGTTTATATACATCTTTGTACTACCAGGGTACATAGAATAAGGACTTTTATATGCCTCCTTCAGTATTTGTAACCTCAGGACATCTATAATAGGTACATATAACCTACCTTAATAATATAGACATTTATCCTCACTTAAATCAAATCCTGTTGCCTTCCCCTCTTTGACTTTATCCACAATCTATCTCAATCGTTCATCCCTCACTTGAGCTTCTTTTATCTGTTGCCTAAAATTTGGTAATATGAAGTTTAGATAGAATAACATCTTCCCCTATATATTGTAGTCTAGCATTCATGGCTTTTAAGGTTACCATGAATTTCCTACTTAAAGCATCTACCACCATATTAGCTTTCCTTGGGTGGTAATATATTAAATAGTCATAATCTTTAATCAACTCCAACCACCTTCTTTGTCTCAAGTTCAACTCCTTTTGAGTAAGGAGATATTTTAGGCTCTTGTGGTATGTGTAGATGTAACACTTCTCACCAAACAAATAATTTCTCTAAATTTTCAAAGTAAACACAATAGTAGTTAACTCCAAATCATGAGTAGGGTAGCTCCTCTCATGTGGGTTTAATTGTCTCGAAGTATAAGCTACCACTTTTTCTTCCTACATCAGCACACATCCCAATCCATTAAGTGAGGCATCACTATACATAGCAAAGTCCTTACCCTATTCAGGTTGAATCAGGATAGGATCCTATTGACTATACCACTTTTTTAACTTGTCAAAACTCTCTTGACATCTAGCATCCTATTCAAACATCACATTCTTTCTAATCAATCTAGTCAGATGTGCTCCAATCATAGAAAATTCATTCACAAATCTTCTATAGTACCTAGTTAAACCCAAAAAACTCCATATCTTTGTCACATTTCTTAGAGGTTCCCATTCTAACATTACTTTATCCTTGCTGAGGTATACTCTAATACCCTCTGCTGATACCACATGTCCCAGAAAGGCCACTTCATTCAGTCAAAATTCACATTTACTCAATTTGGCATATATCTATTTCTCCCTTAGAGTCTATAGCACAACCCCTAAGATGTTGTTCATGTTCTTCTCTAGTCCTAGAATACATTAGGATGCCATCAATGAATACCACAATAAATTGATCTAAGTATAGTTAGAACACTCTATTCATTAAATCCATAAAAACTACTAGGGCATTAGTGAGCCCAAATGGCATCACTAGGAACTCATAATGCCTGTATCGAATCCTAAAAGTAGTTTTAGGAATATTAGCTTATTTAATTCTTAATTGATGATACCCAGATGTCAAATCAATCTTAGAAAATACAATTATGTCTCTCAACTGGTCAAAAAGATCATCTATTCTAGGTAGGGATATTTGTTTTTCACTGTCACTTTATTTAGCTATCTATAATCAATGCACAATTGAAGTGACCCATCTTTCTTTTTCACAAATAGAACAAGGGCTCCCCAAGGTGAAGCACTAGGTTTAATGAACCCTTTATCTAATAGATCTCGCAACTGCACCTTCAGTTCTTTCAACTAAGCAGGTGCCATTCTATAGGGGGTAATGGACATAGAGGTTATATTAGGATACACCTCAATCTCAAAATCAAGCTCTCTTTATGGAGGCAACCCTAGGAACTCATCAGGAAACACATAAAGAAATTCAAAACTACTGAGATCTGTTCAAGAATTGGGGTGGAAGTACTAGTGTCAATAACATATGCTAGGTAGGCTTTAATGTGACACCCCTTACTAGATGTCAAAGGAAATTTGATAAGTGGTGCATTTCTTACAGGTTACCCATTCTTAGATTTCCCCAGGGTCTATTCGTTTAACACTTATAAAAATCTAAATATTTAATTAGACTAGTCCTAAATTAGGTATTTATCTCTACATCATGTGATTTTTATACTAAAATTCCTTTAATATACCTTTCTTATGTTTGGACAAAATTTGGGCAGCACATTGCCTACCTGGGGACCGTTCAAAATTTTTTTTTCACTTGTAAAAGCAATTCTAAAGATCATATGACCCATTAACCTCCTTGTAGACCCTTCTGATCCCCCAAATTAGACATTTAACACATATCAGTCACACATAGCAACATACAGGGCCTTAGGCCCACATTCATCAAGATTCATGTTTAAAGTCATTCATTAAGCCACTTAATCAAGTTCAACACTCTTAGTTCTTATAATTACAGACATATATAGACAATGTAGCCTCTAAGCATGTTGACCCGTACCTATAATATTTATAAGAGTGCCACTGCCCAAAAAAAAAGAAACTCTATTTACCTTGTTCAACACTTGTATTGCTACACTGCATGATCTTTGAGGCTAGTTTGCTTATCCTTGCTACCCATGTACCCCAACATGGGTACACTGAGTATAAAACTCAGTGATCATTCAAATCATGTTAAAACATAAGCAAGCATGCAATGATAATATACTAGTCAACATGCAATGTATAGATGATATGTCAAGTGATTTATGCTATTCAAGTGATATGCCATTTTAACCACTAATTACTAAAATGCTACTATGTTTTATTTATTAAAATTCTCAGCATAAGTTATCATAAATCATTTTAGACTTGTATTTTACTTTGCTTTAATTTTGTTTCATAGGCCTGACTAGGTAGACCACACTTACAGACGCTGGACTAAAAGGGAATTGAAAAAGTGTGCAGTGGCCTACACTTTAGACCCCGACCATTATACCAACCTAATATAGCTATAGGGAATAGTTTATAGGAACCACCTAAAAATGAGCAACTGAGCATAAGGATCAGTCCGTAGACCTCTCAAGATAATTTATCATAATCATCATGTTAGATTATTCATTTTGGTTTGCCTCATAGACTAATGCAGTGGCCCCTCTAGGGACCTTTGCTGTTACACTGGCTTAGTCTGATATAAAGACAATAATGCTAGAAATATAGTGGTTTGCACTATAGACTAGTGTAGTGGCCCAATTATAAACCTTGGCCACTACACTGCCTTAGTCTAATAACCAGACAATCTAGCAGCTACTAATCCCTAAGTTGACTAGTCAATCCATCCAGTAGGTGTCTAACTAATGGATTTGACTTTATTTTATGCTTATTTCTTTATTGATCATCTATTTATAATATTTAAAAGTGGAAAATAGATAGTTATTAATTTTTTTAGATAGTTGATTCTTGACTTAGATAGTTACATGTCATTTTTAGCTCTACCGGACAATTTCGGGTCAATTTTTCTAAATTATTTTAGGTAATTGTCTTAGGTAAAATTAAAATCATATTAATTCTAAGCTAGTCCATTAATTTAGTGCTTTTATATCTATGTTAAATGATCATTTCAAACATAGTCCCAAAATTTATTTTTACGGGACAATTATAGGTCAATTTACAGTTACGGTGGCTATTTTAGGTCCTTTTTACATAATTTTCAACACCATTTGCACTCATTTATTCACACTTTCATAGGCCTAAAGCTAAGTACAATTTAACCACTTAAATAGCCATACAAGAAGCTTTTATCTCATTCCACTTAAACATCACAAATGGCCTAAATTTGAAGTCTTATTTTCATGCCATAATTAGCTCATTTTAAAGCCATTTTTAACTCATTATTTTAGGCCAATTTCCATGCTATTTTCCTTGCCATTTCTTAACCTTAAAAGATATCCTAATTTCATACCTTTCACGATTTATTACTCATGCATTTTCACTTAGGTCATGCCATATAAACATTGCAAAATTCATGCCGAATATGTCATGCCATATCCCACACATATACATGTTATGCCTTACCTCATTTTCATGCCATTTAGCCTTGCATACCTCTCGGCCAATGTCCCAAATTACCATGCACATGCTTTTAATCACATTTAAGAATACATACACATATTTTAACATCATACAAGCATGTTTACACACACTCAATGCCATTTTCATACAAACTAGGCCATTGTACACCTGGGACATGTCTCGGCCACACCTAGTACACATATACACATATAAGCCTTACTCACTAATTTCATCACCTACCCCTATAATACCATCACTAACAAGTTATTTGCCACACAAAATGTCATAGTAACCTGCCATATACCAAGTCCCCTATGCCAAGCAAACTCTCGGCCGCACTAAAGCCTATTACCATTATTCCCAATTTTGTTACATTTAATTATAATTTACACATTTTTAATGTCAAACACCTTAGAATCTATACCAAAATCATCTTAACAAGTCATATCCATGCACACACCCTTACATAACCCTCTTGACCGAAAGAGGACTAAGCCCCTCCATGCCTTCATTTCCTCAAATTATCATACCAAGTGTATATTCCATGCATAATTAACATAAGTGTATGCCTAAATCACCATTGCATGCACTTTAGCTATGTTTTTCCACCATTTCCATATAAGGATTCTAAGCCTATTACATAAGAATTTCAATATCCATGCTTTGAATGTCTTAAATTCACTTACCTTTCTATCAAAGGAGACTTATTCCATACTTTACTTTTCTTCACCACTTCATACATGCCATGTCCTATTCAAAATTCACATCAAAAGTTGGTTCTTAACACCCTTTGGATGTAAAATTAGTGAATCCTTGAATTTCTTTGAGCTTTAAGGACCCATATGGCTCTTAATTCCTTCACAATTCAATTCTTAACATATTAACATGATTTTTAGTGGCAATTGGGAAGAGAAAAGCTTACAAAAAGAAACAAAAATAGTGGATAGAGAGGGAAAATGGCGTTGGTAAGGAAGGGGAAGAAAGGAGAAGAATAAGTGGGGTGGTGAGTGGCATTGGCCATGTGGCCACTTAGGTGTCACCAAGGCCTATTTATAGTGGCTAAGGTGGCATGGGTGGGGTCACATGCCACTTGATCATCATGAAAAGGCTCAGTTTTGGCAAAAACATTGGGAAATTTTTAAAAATCATATATACCTCTAAAAATTATCGCGTTTATTTTAAAAATCATTGATTAGTCCCATTTAGAGGTTCATAAAATTTCATGACCAAATTACACCAACAAGACAGTTAACCAATTGCCTTAATTTATGTGTAAAGCTTAAAATTAAAAAAATTTGTAAACGATCTCAAAATTAAAAAATTCTTTCACCAATGGACTTAGGGGAATTTTTAACCTTTAGGGTATGGTACTTTCAAGTATGTTTGGGCATATCCTGAGTCATTCCTGACCTAATTCCATATGAGCCTACAACCCACTAGATTATAGCCTAAAATAATTTATTGGTTCTACTAAATCTTTAAATTAAGTCAATTTCATCATTTTCTAGCCCCTCGAAGTTTCACAACTAGTACCCCTACCTCGAGCCTTATGAAGGTGATCTGGTACTCTAAGAACACTTTTTCGGCCTCAGTGGTGCTGTTTACGGAGCCTTGGCTTATGAGCATTACATTAACACCCTTTACGAATGAGTTTTCTTACTACAACAGCTGAGATAAGATTATTTGAAAGGTGTCTCTCACCTACAAATATCACTGGCTATCCCTTTACAGTCTAAGGGATCAGCTTCTTGTGTTTACAATCCATTATAGCCTGGTGTTAGGACAACAGATCCATTCCCAAAATCACATCAAATTCATGGAAAGGTAACTCAATCAAATCCATAGGAAACCAACATTCCTAGATTACTAAGGGACACTGCCTATATACCCTATTCATATTCACACTCTGTCTTATAAGATTACTGACTTGAATGTTTATATTCACGTGCTTAGATTTCAACCCTCTATCATGTACTTGTGTGGTGCATACATAAGAATGTGTAGATCCTGGGTCTATCAATGCCAAAAATAAAATATCAAATAAATAAAATTTACTAGTAATGATATCTGGGGTTGCTACTGCTTCTTTGGCCCTGACAGCATATTGCCTCACTGGTGCATGAGCTTTTAATCTCATCCTTTGACTAGCATTAGACTGATTCCATTTGCCCTACCTCTATTCTCTACTGTAAGATACTACTATAGATGCCTGAGTACGGGCACTCTTTGGCTATCTCTAAGGACATTCTCTTTGATAATGGTTTTAGGCATCACAAGTAAAGCATTCTCCCTTCCTACTCAACCAACATTGCCCCTAGTGTCTCTTATTGCAAGTATTACAAGTAGAGGGTCTATTCCTATTATCTGTTAGTCTCAGAGCGCCAGTAGGTCATGGAGGTGGTCGAGTTCTAACTATAGATACCTACCCAGATCTCTGAGATTGTGTCTGCCTTTGTGCTTGGTGCACTGATTAAGACTGAGACTATACTTCTCTTCTTCTCTTACTACCACCTAAAGCTACACTAGACTGCCCAGTAGTGAACTGCCTCTTCCTTTAAAATAAGTCTCTCTTCTCCCATACCATCTCTTTCATATCATATATAGATGCTACTAATACTACAAAGTCTATCACCCATGGGTTAGTTATCTGCAATCTCAGTTCTACATTCAAGCCTTTCAAAAATCTCTTACATTACTCCTCTTCATTAGGGATGAACTCCTCTTTATACTTGATCAGTCTGGTGAAATCTTTCTCATACTCTGACACTGTCCTCCTACCCTATCTCAGATCTAAGAACTCCTACCTATTTTTATCTTTGTATGAGTCGGGAGTATAACTTTTTCTAAACTCTATTATGAAAAACTCCCAGGAGAGATCTGTTATTGACTTCCTTTTCTTAACAATATCCCACCAATGGAATGTTTCCTTCTAAAGAAGAGAAGTTATACACTTTAAGCTATCTTCCTCTGTACACTCTAGCTGTTCTAGAATTTTGAATGTTCTCTCTAACCAGTACTCTGCTCGTACTACATCATCCTCTTTTGTACCTAGAAAATCTATAGCTCCTATATTTTTAATCCTCTCTAAAGGTATCTTGGGTAAAGGAGCTACTAGTGGTAAATGTACTGGAGCTGGTGAAGGAGGTGGAATAGCAATTACAGAAGTATGTTTGAGTAGATCCACTATTTGCTATAATAGTACTAGGAATTCTCATATCTGTGGCTATGGCTGTTGTACAACATTACTAGATTCTGGTATGGCTACACTACTAGGTCCCCTTTGAATGGTTGTAGGGCCATAACTAACCACTTCCTCTCAACTGTCTTAGGTATCTAATCACTTATCTTAATTGACTATAAAAAGAAATAAAACTTATCAACCTCTTAGCAGTGTAGCAGTTTAGAGAAAACAACTTTAGACATTAGCACTTATGTAAAACATTTAAGAACATATAACTTATACTCTGATACCACCCAATATGACACCTCCTACTAGACTCCTAAAGAAACTCGATAGGCGATGCACTTCCTAATAGATCGCCCATTTTAAAATTGCTCCAGGTGTGCACTCCTTAACTTTTGAAGACTATTTTAAAACTTTATTAGATTTTGCTTAGGTTTTTGGTATAACACTTAAACAGGTTCATATATGGTATGACAGACTTAGAAAACACACTTTATATTGATTCTACATGTTAGAAAAAATTAGGCAGCACAACGACTACCTAATTGACATGCTCAATTTTTTTTCACCTGTAAAAGCACTTATAAAAATAGCAACATCCTTTTACCTCCTTCTAGACCCTTCTAGTCCCCTAATCAACAACAGCACACATTAGAAACACACAGGGCCTCAGGCCTACCCAAAATTATCAAGCAAACTATACATAAGAACCACCTAATTATATATATCACATCTATCCTTTATATATACAGACATAAGTAACCTTTAAGCATGCTAAATCCATTCCTTATAGTGTTTACATGAGTGCTAGCTAAACAAAAAAAAAGAAAAAGACCCAACATACCCTTTAAAGACTGTGCTGCTACACTGTATGATCATCGAGGCTAGACTACTTATCTTTGTAACTTGTGCACCAAAACATCGGTACGCTGAGTATAAAACTCAGTGGTGAATTTAATGTATTTAAAACATGCAATATGTAATGGTTCACATGTAATAGCAATATAATAATCAATATGCAGTGTATGGATTGTATACCAAGTAATTTATTCAATTTAGGTGATATGCCCGATTTACCTAATAATTACCAAAATGCCATTGCAATAATTTCAATTATCCTAATTATGCAGTAACTTGCCACCAATAAAATTTGTATATTAATTCAATTTAATTTAATAGGCTTGACTAGGTAGACTACATCTAAGACACTAGACCAAGAGGGAACTAAATAATTATGCAGTGGCCCACATTTTGGCCCTCGACCACGGCACCAACTTGGTTTGATAGCAGGGATCAACTCACTTAAACCTCCTAATACTAGACAAGAGATAGTAGGGATCAATCCATAGACCTCTTAATATCTCAAATAACTTAACCACTAATCATATTATGGATAGCAGGGATCAATCCATAGACCTCTTAATATCCAAAAATCACAGCAAGAACTTCAGTGGATAGCAGGGATCAGTCCGTAGACCTCTTAATAACCAGATAATCATCAACATCAAAAACTTCTAAAGGATAGTAGGGATTAGTCTGTAAACCTCCCAATATCCAAAAAATCATAGTAATCATCTAGTAGCTAGTAATCCCTAAGTTGACCGATCGACCTATCCAGTAGGTGTCTAACTAATAGGTCATCTGATCTTATTTTATGTCTATTTATTTACTGATCATCATATTATAATATTTAGAAGTAAAAAATAGAAAGTTATAAATGTATTTTGATAGTTCAAATTTGACCTGGACAGTTACGGGTTAATTTTTTTGAGATATTTTAGGTCACTTTTTAAAGCATAATTAAGTCCATCCTAGGTCCATTCTAAGTCTTGATTTTAGTTCCATTTATGTCCATTTTAAATATCCATTATAGGTAAAGGTCCTAAATCAATTTCTCGAGATAGTTATAGGTCATTTTCAATTTTGCGTATGTCATTTTAGGTCTTAAATCAAGTTCTTTCCATGTCATTTCTCATTGCCATTTGCACCCATTTTCATACATGTTCATAGGCCTAAAGCCAAGTTTAATTATACACCTTAAATAGCCTTAAAAAAGGATTCAATTTATTCCACATAAACTTTATAAGATGTCCCAAAATTAAGGTGTCATTTATATGCCAATTTAGTCAATTTTGGAGGTTAATTTCACTATCATTCTAAGCCATTTTTTAAGTGCCTCTTTCAACTACCCTTTAACCTTAAATGTCTTACTACCACTTATCTATTTTCATATCTCATTATACATATATATTTACCAAGACTAGGCGAAATTCATATTACACAATTCATGTGATACCCTCTATTGGATTCCCGAAGAAACCCAATAAGCGGCGTACTTCCCATCAGTTCACCCATCCTAAACTTTCTCTTTTGGTCATTCATTTAACTTCTACTAATTTCCTACTAGATCATTCTATCTAACTCCAAAAACAAATCAGTCAGTTCCTATAATCCCTATAGGTTAAAATCAATGTGGTTAGGGCATTTCTAAGAAATCTGATAACACTCAAGTGTTTCCCAAAAATTTGGCAGCATAACAACTGCATGGGTCTTAACCTAAAATTAAAATATGCTTATTTAACATTTTTATAGATAATTCATAACACCTGGACCCATCTGGTCCCCTATTTTCAACCTATCATCATCATCTAACACAGGTCAAACTTAGGCATCAAGCCACAGATAAAACATGTATAAATATAGAGCCTTAAGCTCATATTAGCATCACATATCACATATGATCATACATTCACCAAAGAACAAATATAGATACTTTGTTTACATCAGCAGGTTATAATTACTTAATTTACATTACATGTCCACAGCTTATATACAAGTTCTACCTAACTTTTACTTGAGTACATGGATATCATAACTATGTAATAATTACATCCAAAGTTTTCACTTGTATCCTCTAGACCACTATTGTCATGCTTCATGAGGTAGGTCCCGCTGTCGTGTACTTGGCTACCAAAATCAATACATTGAGTATACGAGATACTCAGTAGTGAACTTAAAGCAATTTAATCATGGTATTTATATCATTAACTTACTTATACAGTTAAGACTGATTTTACTAGATTATATGACTTAATTATTCCTTGGGGTGCCAATTTACTAAAATATCCCTAAGGCCTTTTTAAAGTCTAAAAATAACATTTTTGACTTAATAAATCATTTTAAACAAGTATTATTATTTTCAACAAGCATACTTTACAAAGATTACTTTAAATTTAGTTATATGTGAGAAATGGGTAAAATACCCTTTGACTGTAATTTTTACTGCTTTTTGAGAAAAGTCATTCAAATAAGCTTAAGCTTCATCTTAAATGATTCTTCTTCTATTTACTTAATTTACTTCATTATAACTAATCGAGCACATCTATGCAAAATGTCTAAAATACTCTTTAGCATGTATTTTATCAAAACTTAGGAAGTACTATTCCATTATGCTTAATTCTTATGTTCACAATCAGTCTAATTATGTACTTACTTTAATTCTCTGGCCCAACTAAGAAGATAACACTTTAAGACACTAGACCTAGAGGGATAATAACTAGTGTAGTGGTCCCTATTTTGGACCTACGCCACTACATCGGCATGTGTGCCATAATAGAGATTAGTCGTAGCCTCTTTAACACAATAAATGTAATTGTGTGGCATAATAGAGATCAGCCCATGGCCTCTCTAACCACAAATAAGAGTAACTATAAGACATAATAGAGATCAGCTTGTAGGCCTCCCCAGCCATAAATGATCATAAAAAATTGGGCGACATAATAGAGGTCAGTCCGTAGACCTCTCCAGCCACTAATGAATACCATCAATAACTAGGTGACATAATAGAGATTAGTCCGTAGACCTCTCCAGCCACTAATGAACTAGCAGCTGCAAAACCCTAAGTTAACTGGTTAACCCATCTAGTGGGTGTCTAACTAATGGGCCAAGTAGCTTGATTTAACTTTATTTATCAGCCAAAATTAATCTTATAATAGTTAAGTCTCAAAAATAGATAGTTAAGAATTTTATCTTATACTTTAAAAATTTATTTAGACTGGTATAGCCACTTTTGGCTTTATCGGGTAAAATTCCAAAACAATTCTTAGGTTTGTTGTTGCCAAAACTCAAGGTATCTTATATTATAATTTATCAGGGCATTTCCACTTGAAAAAATAATACTTTCTGGTCTAGTGACATTTTTGATTTAGGTAGAGGTCCACTAGACAGTTATAGGTCATTTCGACCACTTTTAAAGTCACTTTCTAGGACTATTTTAAGTCTAAATCTAACTCAATTTCAAGGGTCTTTCTATTACTTTTTTGGGCATAAGTCTAACTATAACTAGGCCAAATCCATGGCCAAAATCTAGACACATATGCCATCTCTAACTAGGCCAAATCCATGGCTAAAATATAGCTCAAGTCTAGCCTCTAAAAGGCATAAATAAGGTTCAACTTATTAACTCATTTGAAATCACTTTTTTGGTCATTATTTAAGCTTTATCTATAGGTTTTAATTTAAGTCATTCTTAGCCATTTCAAGGCACATTTTCAAGTGTACATTATGATATCACTATGTCATTTACTTAGCTAGTTTCATAGCCATTTCATGCCAATGATTAAGCTATTACAATTCTCTTAACTAATACTTTATTCAACATAAATTTCATGCCAATATACCATGGTTTAACCTCACAGGTACTTAAGAAAAGTGGACTAAATTTCCATTCCTTGACATATGATGACATAATTAAATCACATATACATGCCATGAACTCTAGTGTACTCACAAATATTTCATTCTAAGCCAATTATGGCTAAGGTATCAAGCAACATTTCTAATACTCAAATAAGAAAGCTCACAGGCACAAGCATAACTACACAATCCATGGTAAATTCAACACCCAAATGTCCATAATTCACATCTTATCATGCTAAGTGCATCCTAAACTCATTTTAAGTAGCAATTTACTCACTCAAACAATCATAGTAGCAAATTCTAACAAGCTTTGTGTGGCCAAATAAACAAGCACTAAAAATAACATGCTTAATTTCACTAAATGCTTAAGGAAACCAACATCACCAAAGAAGAATTCAACTTTAATTATATCATTCTAGCCCTCTTAAATTAATGTTCACTAGCCTAGGCACCAAAACTCATGAAGAAAAGTCTTTAAGTTCACTTACATGTCACTTTAAAGGTGCCCTCACCATGACCAAGCTGCTAGCCCCATTTCTAGCCACCACTTATTTGGCCATCACCAGATGTTAGCTATGGTTTAGCATAAAAATTAGCCAAAAAGCCCAAGAAATAAAAGAGAAATAGCCATGGACTCACTTTGGGTCATGGTTCTAGACTGTCCTAAACCAGTCCTCTTTTTTGATTTTTATCTCCTAAACCACAACTCTTTTTGGCCTAATTCTTATTCCTCATGGTGCCTAATATCTAGAAGAAATTTTAAATACCAGAATTAGCCCATTTGGTTGCTGGAGGAGAAACTTATTGCTTGAGAAGGGGAGAGGTGGCATTAGTAGTTCTAGGCAGAAATGAAAGAGAAAAATCTTTTGTATAAGTGGAAAATCCACTTGCCATGGCACCTTTGCCACTTGGCAAGTGTGCTAAGCCATTTAGCATGTTGTGGGTCTTATCTTGACACATCAAGGTGGTCCTAATAATTCTTAAACCATCTCGATTTTTGGCAAACTTTTAAAGTTCATAGAAATTCACTTGGAACTTCAAAAATTACACCATTTGTTTTAAAATTCCTATTTCAATCCCCTCTACTAGCTCATAAATTTTTGTGGGCAAATTCCATTGATAGGACAGTATTCAAATTGCCTTGATTTGCATGCCAACCTAAAAAATTATGAAAATTTATAAACGACCTTTGATTTCAAAAATTCTTTCACCATTGGACTTAGTGCAATTTTTAAGCTTTAAGCTCCACTATTTTTGGGCCTATCCTGGCACATCTCGAGTTAGTCCTAGCCTAAAAAATTTTTATTACACCGATGGGTAGCTTTCAGTCCGAAATGAATTGTTGGTTTTGCTAAAAATTTTTATTTTACCTTTTTCATCATTTTAGAGGCCTTCGAAGTTTCATGACCTGTGTCACTACTTCGATTCACAAGTAAGTGACTTGGCACCCTGGGTGCACTTCTCAGACCTATGGCACTATCCACAGAGCCTCAGGGCACGGGCGTTACATTTCTTCCCTCTTAAAAAAATTTTGTCTTGGAAATTACCTGAAGCAAATAAAGTAAGGTATTGAGCTTTCACTCACTTGTCTGGCTTTCAAGTAACTTCCTCTATACTCTTATACTTCTATAGCACTGTAATAGTGGTATGGACTTATCTTTGCAACTATCTCATTTCATGAGCCATACTTAACATTGGTTCATTATCATAACTTATAACTAGTTGTACCTTAGTAGCTTTCATTAGAGTCCTATGTAACTAATCCAATCTGTATCCCTTGAGCATAAAACATAAAAAACTATACATTGTTGTAGCTCAGGTGGTAATGCAACCCGTATGCTAGAGGCCCTGATCTTATCAGTACTCCCGTAGGGTCCAATAACCTAGGACTCAATTACCTTTTTCCCGGACCTCTACACCTAGTTCCTTGGAAAAACTCTAAAACACTTTTTCTCTAGGTAAACATTCAACAGTTCTTGCTTCCAGTCAATACATGATTCCTATCTAACCATATTACTTTCAGCCTTTTTTTTTGATTGATTTCACTTTTCTTCAGCCTCTTTAATCAAATTTATACTGGAGACTTTTTATCTCTAATCTCACCCTAACATGAAAAGGTCCTGCATTATTTATCAAACAATGCCTCATAGGGGTCTATTTCTAAATTAAACTAATTACTACTATCATAGGCAATCCTTGCCAACAATATGTGCATGCAAACTTATTACTACTATCTCACAACATATTCTCACATACTTGTATCACCCTCTTCGACTGTTCATCAGATTGAGGATAATAAATTGGTTAATGAGCTAGTCTAGTACTTAAAGCTGCTGGCAGCTTCTTCCAAACTCTTGAAGTAAAATAAAAATCTTTGTCCAAATGATAGTCATTGGCTTAATATGAATTCTGATGGTCTCATCACCATATAATCTAACCAATCTCTTTTAAACTAACCCATCCTAACTAGGCAACTTGAATTGTCTTGACTATTTATCAATAATTATTCTTGCACCACTGCATTTACCTTTACCCAATAGTAAACTCATTATGAAAATTAGAGTTAACTTTTCTCATTTTCACTCTGATATAGCTATAGGATACAACAATTTAGAGGGATTTTGATGCCCATCTTCTACTTGCTAGCATCTCAAGTACTTAATATCATACTTTACCACATTTCTTTCTAAACCAAGCCATCTACATGGAATGAGGAACCTCAAAAATTTCCTTAAACATTTGTAACCTAGTTCCTCTATACAAAATGTACATGATTTGATATGAAGAGTCCACCACTCACTTACTGTCAACTGAGATTTTGAGGTCACCCCTCTTAAGCTTTGCCAATTTTTTGAATCATTTACTTATCTCTTACCTAATTCTCCTCGATCTGTTGTCTAAAATTTGAGTTCACTTACAATTTAGCCATTACTGCTTCTTTTAAAGTAATTTGTAACACGATATTCATGGTTCTCTCAAGGTCACCGTAGATTTCTTATACTTAGCATATATTATCACCTTAGCTTTTACTGGTAGTTAGTCAATCAGGCAATCAAAATCCTAAATCAACCCTATCCAGCTTCTTTTTCTCCGGTCCCTTTTTCTTGAGTAGAGGAATATTTCAAGCTCTGATAATCTGTACTTATACAACGTTCTTCTTTAGACTACTAGTGCCATCATATGTTTTAACACAACTACTATGATAAATAGCCCTAAATTAGGGGGTAAGATAATCCTTCTCTTGTGGCTTCAACTGTCTTAAAGCATAAGCCACAACCTTTCCTTCTAGTATTAACATCTAACAAGTTACTTAGTGAAGTATTCCTATATATAACAAAGTCTTTACCCCGTTCAAATTGAATTAGGATAGGAGCTTCTATCAATCTCTATTTCAACTTAGCAAAATTGCCTTAATATTAATTATCCCATATGATTCTTACACTCTTTTTGATTAGTCTAGTCAAAGGAGTAACAATAATGAAAGTCCTCTTACTAGTTCTTTATAGCATCAATTAACCTCAAAATTTCTCATCTTAGTTACATCCTTAAAGGGTTCACTTCCAATACTACCTCACCTTTATTGGGGTTAATTCTAACTCTCTCTATTGGAACTAGGTGGCCTAAAGAAAAACTTCCTTTGTCAAATTCATAATTCTTAAATTGGGCACCCAACCATCTTTCTTTTAGGGTTTGTATCATAACCCTCAGATACTATTCATACTCTTTCTAGTTCTTAGGATACACTAAAAGATCTTTCAAGAACACTATTACCATTAGCCTACATCAAATTAGAAGCTTTGCCAATTGCAATTCATGAAACTGCTAAGGCATTAGTAAGCCCCAATGACATCTCCAAAGGCTCATAATATCCTCACTGGGTCCTAGAACAATCTTAGTAATATCAGCTTCCTTAAGTCTTTAGTTGATAGTATTTTGACCTCTGATCAACTTTAAAAGAAAGAAGACCAACTTCTCTCAATGATCAAGAAGATTGTTTACAAGAGCAAAGGATACTGATTCTACACAATCACTCTGTTCAAACACCTTTAAAATAATACCTAACTTGAGTGACTTATCTTTCTTTCTCATAGACAGTTTAGACAATTACTATAGAATTATATTAGGTCTGATAAAACCCTTATTATATAGCTCTTGTAGCTATACTTTCAGTGCTTTTATTCCAATAGATGCCCTCTTTTAAAAAACATTGAACACTAGAGCAATACTAGGATACACCTCTACTTTAGAATCTAATTTTCTTTGAGATGATCACTCTAGTAGCTTAAAAAGAATATATTAGATAACTAAACTTTAACTAATAGATATGCTAGATCAGAATTAAATTAGTCTGATTAATACCTTAGGCCAAACATGCCTCTCTCCTCCCAAAGGAGTTATTATATCTTGATAATAGGGATAAAATTGTCCAAAAAGGATTTCTCTCACATCCACCATCTCTAGAAGTCTTTGTACAGTCTGAAGGCTTAACTTCCTATGGTTAACCTCAATCATAGCCTAATACTTACTAAGCCAATCCATTCTAGAAGTACTTCAATTTATTGAAATACTCTTAATTAGACCAACAATAATCCATACCCCTAAGTCACTAGAGGCATCTTTTATACACCTTATTCATAGTCATACACTGCCTCATAAGGCTATTAACTCCAATGTCTACTCCACTGGCTTAGGCTTTATTTGTCTATTCTATATTGGTGCAATACATGCACACAAGGGCATTAAATCAGAGTCTATCAAAGCTAAGACTAAAGCATTAAACAATAACATACCAGTCATACCATCTGGTGCTGCAGCCACTTTTTTAGTCTCATTATAAACTGCCTGGCTGAAGCACAAGCTTTAATTTTAGCACCCTGATTAACACTAGACTACTCTCTTGTAGTCTATTTCTAACCCCTACTTTGGAGTGTAACATTAGGTATCTAGGCCTGAGCATTCTCTATTTGTCCCTGAGGACATTTTCTTTTTGTAGTGGTCTTTGGCACTACCTTACAGACATTCTTCTCCCTTGCCTCCTCTATACTACTCCTAGTGACTCTTTCTAACAAGAACGACACATGAGAGGTCCACTCCTATTATCCTTGGTACAAGGAGTACTTGTAACCTGAGAAGGTAATTAAAGTTTACTAGTAGGAGCTTCCCTAACCTTTGGGTCTGTGTCAGCTTCTACCTTTGGTACCTTCTCTAGTATAGGGACCTAGACTAAAACCATGCCTAAAACTAACCCTCTCTCCTTGTTTTACCAATCTGGTACTACACTAGGCTATCCCATAGTGCTTTGCCTCTTTCTCTAAAAGAGGTCTCTTTTTTCTAGTACCATTTCTTCCTATCACATGTAACTAGTACTAATACTACCAAATCCCTCTTTCTGAAGTTTAGCAATCTATACCCTTGATTCGACATTCAGTCTTAAAAGGAATCACTTATGTTCTGTATATGGGTCATTGAAAATAATTTCCTCAATATACTTTAGAAATCTATTAAGATCCTTTCAAGTACTACTTCTTACAGTACTAGGATAGGGTTTCTCCTGCCTGCTATCAATCAATCATTCCTAGCATGTAGCCCTTCATTCGAGTAATTAGACTAGTCATATCTATATTATAGAAGACTTTCCTTTCTTAGCCTTGAATAGTGTAATAGTTCAAAGGAATTAAAACTTAACTCTTTGATATCCATGTATTCTACCAAGGAACATTGAACCTTTGCTTTGATACCACCAAATGTGACACCCCCTACTAGATTTCCTAAGAAACCCAATAAGCAGTGCACTTCTTGTCAGGTTACCCATCCTAAACTTTCTCCCTTGGTCATTCATTTAACTTCTACTAATTTCCCACTAGATCATTTTATCTAACTCCAAAATCATATCAATCAGTTCCTATAATCCCTATAAGCTAGAATCAATGTGGTTAGGGCATTTCTGAAGAAATCTAATAACACTAATGTGTTTCCCAAAAATTTGATAGCATAACAGCTGCCCGGGTCCTAACCCAAATTTAAACAAGCCTGTTTAACACTTCTATAGATAATTCACAACACCTGGACCCATCTGGTCCCCTATTTTTAACCTATCATCATCATCATCTAATGCATGTCGAACTCAGGCCTCAGGCCACAGATAAAACATGTGTAAATATAGAGCCTCAAGCTCATATCAACATCACATATCACATATGATCATACATTCATCAAAGAACATATATATATATATATATATATATATATATATATATATACTTTATTTACATCAGCAGGTTATAATTACTTAATTTAGATTACATGTGCACAACTTATATACAAGTTCAAGCCAACTCTCACCTAAGCACATAGATATCATAAATGAGTAATAATTACATCCAAAGTCTTCACTATATCCTCTGAGCTGCTATTGTCATACTTTACAAGGCAGGTCCCGCCATCGTTTACCTACACACCAAAATCGGTATGCTGAGTATTTGAGATACTCAGTGGTGAACTTAAAGCAATTTAATCATGGTATTTATATCATTAACTTACTTGTATAGTTTAAGACTGATTTTACTAGATTATAAGACTTAATTATTCCTTAGGGTGCTAATTTACTAAAATACCCCTAAGGCCTTTTTAAAGTATGAAAATAGCATTTTTGACTTAATAAATCATTTTAAACAAGTATTATTATTTTCAATAAGCATACTTTACAAAAATTACTTGAAATTTACTTATATGTGGGAAATGACTAAAATACCCTTTGACTGTAATTTTTACTACTTTTTGAGAAAAGTCATTCAAATAAGCTTAAACTTCATCTTAAATGATTCTTCTGCTATTTACTTAATTTACTTAACTGTAACTGATCTGGCACATCTATGCAAAATGTCAAAAATACTCTTTAGCTTGTATTTTATCAAAACTTAGAAAGTACTGTTCCATTATGCTTAATTCTTATGTTCACAATTAATCTAATTATTTACTTACTTTAATTCTCTGGCCTGACTAGGAAGATGACACTTTAAGACACTGGATCTAGAGGGATAACAAACTAGCTTAGTGGTCCTTATTTTAGACCTACGCTGCTGTATCGGCATGTGTTCCATAATCGAGATCAACCGTAGCCTTGCAGACATAATAAATGTAACTGTGTGGCATAATAGAGATTAGCCCACAGCCTCCCCAACCACAAATAAGAGTAACTATGTGACATAATGGAGATCATCCCGTAGGCCTCCCTAACCATAAATGATCATCAAGAACTGGTGACATAATAATGGTCAGTTCATAGACCTCTCTAGCCACCAATGAATGCCATCAATAATTAGGTGACATAATAGAGATCAATATGTAGACCTCTCTAGCTATCAATGAACTAGCAACTGCAAAACCTTAACTTGACCGGTTAACCCATCTAATAGGTGCCTAGCCAATGGGCCAAGTAGCTAGATTTAACTTTATTTATTAGCGAAAATTATTCTTGTAATAGTTAAGTCTCAAAAATAGACAGTTAACAATTTTATCTTATACTTTGAAAATTTATTCAGACTAGTATAGCCACTTTTGGCTCTACCGGGTAAAATTCCAAAACAATTTTTAGGTTTGTTGCTACCAAAACTCAAGATATCTTATATTATGATTTATTAGGGCATTTCTAGTTGAAAAATTAATACTTTCATGTCTAGTGACATTTTTGGTTCAGGTAGAGGTCAACTGGACAATTATAGGTCATTTTGACCAATTTTAAAGTCACTTTCTGGGACTGCTTTAAGTCTAAATTTGACTCATTTTTCAAAGGTCCTTCTATTACTTTTTTAGGCACAAGTCCAACTATAAGTAGGCAAAATCCCTGGCCAAAATCTAAGCACATATGCCATCTCCAACTGGGCCAAATCCATGGCTAAAATATAGCTCAAGTCTAGCCTCTAAAAGGCACAAATAAGGTTTAACTTATTAACTCATTTGAAATCACTTTTTAGGTAATTATTTAAGCTTTATCTATAGGTTTTAATTCAAGTCTTTCTTAGCCATTTCAAGGCACATTTTTAAGTGTACATTATGATATCACTATGTCATTTACTTAGCTTGTTTCATAGCTATTTCATGCCAATGATTAAGCCATTATAATTCTTTTAACTAATGGTTTATTCAACTTAAGTTTCATGCCAATGTACCATGGTTTAACCTCATGGGTGCTTAAGAAAAGTGGACTAAATTTCCTTTTCTTAACATATGATGACATTATTAAATCATATATATATGCCATGAACTCAAGTGTACTCACAAACATTCTATTCTAAGCCAATTATGGCTAAGGTATCAAGTAACATTCCTAATATTCAAGCAAGAAAGGTCACAGGCACAAGCATAACTACATAATCCATGGTAAATTCCACACCCAAATGTCCATAATTCACATCCTAGCATGCCAAGCACATCCTAAATTCATCTTAGGCAGCAATTTACTCACTCAAACAACCATAGGTAGCAAATTTTAGCAAGCTTTATGAGGCCAAATAAATAAGCACTAAAAACAACATGCTCAAGGAAGCCCAAATTCCAGCCCTCTTAAACTAATGTTCACTAGCCTAGGCACCTAAAC